>BHFT01071673.1:0-30643 GCA_004320025.1 Laticauda laticaudata | reverse complement strand
TGTTTTTGTTTTGTTTTTTTTTTAAAATTTCCCAGGTACTTACATGTGTGCTGTTCAGCTTCCTTCCGGTATTCCCACGTCACTGTAGTGCTTTTAAAGTTAAAATTCTGCTGAAAGGTTGCTATCAACTTTAAAAGCACTACAATGATGTGGGATAATACCAGAAGGAAGCTGAACAGCAAACACACACACAACACACACACACACACCACATATATATATACGTGTGTGTGTGTGCTGTTTAGCTTCTCTCGAGGGTATTAATCCCACTCATTTTAGTGTTGTTAAGTTGTAGCAACCTTTCAGCAGAATCCACATCTGCCATCACGCCTTCTGTATGGAGTGTGTGTCTCACAGCTTTTGTGTTCAAATTCGAGGCTGGTCCATTCTGATTGGTAGGAGCTGGGTCTGTGTTCATTGCGACTTGGAGTTTGATTGAATGTGTGTTTGGTTTCTTTGTCTGTTTTGTGCCTTGATTGGCTGGCAACACTCTGTTTTGTGTTGGAGGCTTTCAGTGCAGCTTGGTTCAATGTGAAAGCGACGGCTGCTGATTCATCAGCAAGCTAGGTTTCCGCTGGGTGCCTGGTGGGGGGTGTTTGAGTTGGAGCATCAGAGGGAGTCTGTCTGTGCTCAGGTGTTTGTCTGTTTTGTGGTGTGGAGAATCTTTCTATTTGAAGAGTGCAAGGTTTTCCCAAATGAATTGACAGTCTGCTGGAATCACCCAGGTGAAACCTAGCTTGCTGATGAAATGATTTGTGCATCCGCGCAACTCGGCATTCTCTCCAGGGGAAAACGGACACATGGGAGAAGTGAAATGGCCACGGGAATGGACACAAAGTGTTAGTAGCCGCAGAAGGAGAAAGGATGAAGCGGATGCAGCTCGCGATACAAAGCATTAAAACGGAAAAAATGGTTCGCCAGAGAGGACCTATCTTGGATATTTAGGATGTCTGCAGGATCCTAGCAGGATGCAAAAAGACATCTAGGCGTAAAACCTATATTTCCTATAACAAAGGGGGAGGAACTCAACCTGGATCTCACTTTCAGTCCAGCAGGCCCTGCGGGGCAGACCTCTTCAGCTCTCATCCTGACTCTTGCTCTTTCACAGCATCCGTCATCTCCACCATGGATCATAAAATACTCCTTTCGGTAGCCACCATCGTTCCACACAGTGGCGAAACCATCTACAGGCTCTTTCACCTGTTTCTATCGTGAAGAAAAGGAGGCGTAAGCATACAGAGAATCGATACACAAAAGATAGGTGAAGAGCAGAGTACGGACTGTAACAACAGAGCTGATGTGTGGAGCTTGAGGAAACGAAGGCCCTCGTGCACAGTTTCCAGAACTTCATGAGGGATGCCTCCAGCCATGTTTTGACGAAGTATGTGAGCGCTGGAGACCCAGGTTTGACCAAGGCAAGAGCACAACTTCCGGCCCACCTGGAACCTGGGCTCAAGGTTGGCACTGATCTGTGCCACCTGGCCGTGCAGGGACACCATACAGGAACAGATAGTCAGCGAGTACGGCTCGGAGGGTGCCACACAACACCAATCCAGCGATTGTGGTGCAAGAAGTGGTGCAGGCCATCATCGAACGACATACCTGGAGGTGCTCCGCTCCAGTGCCCCTTCCACTGAAAGAAGATGGAGAGATAAGCGTGCAGAGCGATGTGGTATCAGAAGTGTGAAGTTCGACTCGCCGCACGACCATTGAGCCATAGTTATGGGAAACACGTGGCTTCAAGGTTAGCTGGCGCCTTTAGCCCTCGCACGAGGTGCGGGGTCTCACTTATTTCAACAAGGGCTTCTTCAGCATCATCCTCTTCGCATCTGGTCGCAGTGCTGGCTTGACTGCAAGGTTCATGTACATCGGATGCTTCAGGAACGGGTCAGCTTCCGATGCCGCAGGGTATACAACGCCAGTCACCTTCAAGGAGGCGCTGGAAGCGCAACTTCATCATGGGCTTTCTCCAGATCCAAGATTCCCGTGCGCACGATCACGGCAAAGATGTGCCCTACTTTCATCATAGGGTGAGTGACGCTTCTCCGTCAGAAAACCGTACCCATTGAACGCCGCTGACAACTTCCAGACTCCTCACCCGTGAAGGGAGAGGATCTGTCACCTACCAGTGCTGGTCCAGCGGCCAAGGCGGGTGGGTGGTAGAAGCGCGCTTTGGCATCCCTGACCAACAGGTTCCAGTGTACTTCTACAACGTCCCATGCATGGCAGATCGCCCAGAGACCGTGAGGATCCTGCACAATCTCATGCGCACCCGCTACCTCGACGTCTTGGCAGAACAGGCTCATGGAGCCTCCAAACAAGGCAATGGGGACAATGGAGCCTGGTGATATGGAGGGCAAGGGCGAATACCTGATAGGACACTCGTGGATGTGCTAGGCCCCAAACACGAGCTCATCGTGAAGGGAAGGAAGCGGAAGCGCACATCACAGAGAACACTTGGTGCAGAACTCCCCCAGCTGGAGCAGTGGAGGGGCAGAGACAGGATGGTAGATGGCTTTAATGATGCTGTCGCTTCAGACCTGTCTCATCACACTTGATGAGATGGGCATGTATGGTTGTAGTGGTTAATTGTTGAAATGTAGTTGGATGCAATGATTACATTGTTATTCATATAAATGGGCCATAAGGGTGTGGCAACCTGGGAGGGTGGACATACAGTCCCACTTATTGCTGTACTGGAGCGTTATCTTCCACCAGTGCTATCCTTACCCTGCCACAGGTATCCTTAACCGCATCCATCAAACTATTAGCCCATCCCATAGGTGATCCCTGCCCATCCCACTGTATCCCTTACCATCTACCCACAAGCATCAAAGGCTTAAACTCATTTCTAAAGTTTTCACAAGATACTTATCTTAATAAATAAATTGAAGCAGTGCTGTGAAGCAAAGATAATCTTGTAATTAATAACAAGTCCTGTAAAAAGCAAAATGGACCCAAGTCAAGTGTCCAAAGCAACACGCTAAATCAACAGGTACCACCAGTTCTCTGGCACTCTCTATAGTCAGCTCTGAGGCATGCCCAGTCCTCAAGGGTGGAAGAGTTCCAGGTGCTGCTGGAGGTTGCTGCGTGGCTGGAGTGCTGCTCTGAGGCGTCATTGGGGTGGCCTGGCCCAGCGAGTAGGACGAACAGGGGACGGTGTGTTGGGAGGAAGCTTCTCAGGAGAGTTGGCTCAGTCTGTGGATGTTTGAGGAGCCCTTACCGCCAGGACATAGTGGTGTCAGGCCATACTCGAATGACAGATGTTTCTGAGACCGGGCTTTGGCTGGTGGTTGGAGGCAAGGAGGCGAGTGTAGATGGGGATGCTCGTGGGTCGCAGGTGAGGCAAGGTGTAGGCGTGCGTGGGCATTGTGGCATCGTGCGGTTGGCGTCGTATGCATCGTGGAGCTGGCAATCGGGTGGCGTGGCTGGCATGCAGTGGCATCAGGTGGCTATCGGTGCACATGGTGGTCGTGACGATGGTGCAGGTGCCGTGCCGGACTTGGATGAGCGGCGTGGCCCTCGTGCGTGCCTGGACGCTCCTGGTAGCCGTGAGGCCTTGGTAGGTGAGGGCTGTGGAAAGCGTTGGAAGGGCAGTGACAGTCACCGTGGGTGGAGGAGCAGGCCGTGGACTGGGTGGGAGCAGGTTCAGCTGGTCTGGAGGGTTGTGAAGAGACCGGGTGATGCTGTCTCTATCCTACTGTTTGTGGATTCCGACAGTGTTCATGAGGGTCTGGTTTGACGTAGGTGAGATGGAAGGTGTCTTGCGTGTGGAGGTTATGGGACGTGCGGTGTGTTACCAAGCCTGAGAGAGGAGATCTATGCCTGCTTCTGACTGGTGTCCTGATCATCCAGCAGGACCAGTGTGGCTCTTGACCGCCTCCGGTGCACTCTGTCTGCCTTTCTTGGAGGTGGAGATGGTGGGTGGGATTGGTGGGTTGGCCTGTGGTGGAGAGTGCCCGTCCTTGCTCTTCCAGCCCCACTGCGTCGGGGGTTTCTCCATGCGCATCCCCAATGGTAGTGGCAGCTGTCCGGGGATTCTCCATCGTTGGGAATGCGCTCCACAGATGTACGTGCTGGAGACAGGAGCTGACTCTTGGCCCAGAGAGGGCTGGCTAACAGCGGGCTGGCCTGAGAGAGAGGATGTGTTGGAGGGGGGCTGCTCCTCGGTGCGGAGTCTCAATCCTCAGCTAGAAGCATGACTTTGGACTATACGTAGGTCTCATCTCGGTCCGTCAGCTTTGAGCAACGGCCTGTGCCAGATTTCTTGAGCGTGCAGCTAGGTTCTGTACCAGGTGTGCATGTGCTTCCACCACTTCGAGGAGCACCTCCGAGTAGTGTACGCCCACGGCTCTCCACCTTCTCTCCTCACACTCAAAAAGCAGGAGCCTGCGCCGTTCTGACCCTGAATGGCCCTGTCTCTGTCGCCCCATGGTATATCTCGGTGTTCCGCGGATAATGAGTGAATATTAGGCAGCCTCTTATCCCACACCTCGTGTGTCCCTGCGCAAGTTCGTTCCTGCCATACAGTGGATCTGTCATTGGTCCTCTCAGGAAATTGCTGCGTCATTCACCGTGTATGCTCTTCACCAGTCCTCTGGCAGAGCCATCTGGCCCCTCAGTCTCAGATGGCGGCTTTCATAGTATGTCGAGGCGTGCTCTGCGATTGTCTAATCATTCATATACGATCAGCAGCGTCATCCATCCAACTAGTTCAGCAAGCACAACAGGTAAGGACTAGTACGGATGCAGGGCATCAGACGAGCACCGGAGGACAGGAGCAGCATAAGTCAGTACCAGCAGCGCCAGTCTAGCGCAGCCCAGCAGAGTGAGGAGTCGATTACCAGCATGGCAGCGACCAGAAGGACAGCGCGAGTAGGACATCAGCCAGGGACGCAGGCATATGGAACCAGCGAGTAGCGAACCAGCAGGGACGGCCAGCGAGTACAGGCGACTCAGCGAGAAGTACAAGCAGGACGCAGCCAGAGAAGCACCAGCAGCCAAGAGCAGCCAGCAGAGCACCAGAGCAAACACCAGCAGGAGTGTTGCTGGGAGAGTAAGCACCAGCAGAAGACCAGACACGACGAAGATTCAGCCCCCAGCAGCAATGCGCTCCAGCAGAAGCGGAGAAGATTCCAGTGTGCACTAGGGGGATTGGTGCAGTGGGAGCCCTGCTCCCTCCTTGCCCAGGGCTGGCAACAGATGAGCAGAGGGCTTCTCTCTTACTTCCATCATGGTGTGTTGGGTTGTTGGCGTTGTGGCTGGCTGCTTGCTGCGTGGCTGGAGCTGTGTCTGGCGAGCGTCTTTCCATGCTGAATGGTGGACCTGCGTTGCGAGCTTGGCTTCCCTTATATCTCGGGGCTGACGCAATGCATCCTTGTCCGCATGCGCAGGTGAACGCGTGTGCATATCACTAGGCTTGCACTAGGCTTCGCTATGACTTCCTGTCTCTGCATCGCTTCTTCACTTGGCATCCGGCTAGGGACCAGTTCGCTCTGTTCGCGTCGCACGTCGCTTCGCTGCTGCTCCCCCAGAAGCCCCACGGATGTGTGCGCATCTGCTCCCATCCGCTTCCATCCACTAGGCTTCCATGGAGCATCTGCTTTCCATCCCCTCTACATCCTCGCCACCCCGTCCGGTTCTTTCCTGATGTTGTTCTCGCTCTGTTATGGTCCGGTTGGGTGAAAGTTCGTTCGCGAGTTAGGCCGTGCTGTGTGCGTGGTTGGCTTTGCCGATCGCAAAATTCGGTGCACTTTGAGAGCGGATTAACAATGGATGGAACATTTTCTCGTCCCGTCCTTGTCCTTTTTACCAAATGGTTTTGCATCCGTCGGCCCGAATTGTGACATATATATATATAAATAGATAGATAGATAGATACATATACATACATACATACATACATACAAACATACATACATACATACATATATTTATATGTGTGTGTATATGTGTGCGTGTGTGTATATAATCTGTGTATATAATGTGTGTATATAATCAAGTAGATTCAAATAGATAGTCCAGTTTTTTATAATGCCTTTCCAAAACAATGCCTACCTAATTTAAAAGTCCAATTTTCTATGTTTTAAAAGGTCTTTAGCTTTTCTCCCCTCAATTCCTTTCTTTAGGGTCTACGATTTTTCTATGGTTGTTCACCACTTTAAAAAATAGTTCTAAGAGTCTCTTTTCCTGGATTTTCCTGTTTCTTTTTTTATTTAAAGTTAGGGTCTAAATAAAAAAGAACCTTCTCACCCAGCTCCAACCACTGTTCATTTACACCTCTCCTGCACATTTCTTTGTTACCTCGGCTGTCCCAGCTTCACTGATGGTTGCCTCTTCTTCTCATTATGGATGAGAGGGAAAAAGCTCTGGGTCCAGCAGGAGAGTTGGTGCTCTCCCTGAACCGTAGGGTCCCCCTCTTTTCTTCACCATCCCTACAGGGTGTCTTTAGCTCCTTTCAGAGCCCTCCAAAAGGGAGAACTCAGTATGGGAGCTCAGAGACCTGCTCCTCACATCCGATAGCACTGCGACATCAGCTGGATATCTCCTAAAAATATGATTCTGAAGTATGTAGGAAAACAGTCCCTCCCTCTTTTTTTTCCTTTTTGGTAGATAAATCATGTTCACCAAAATACCAAAAAAATAAAAATTGTGGCTTGGGTCAAAGCCCAGCATTATAAAGCCAAGGATAGAGTACTTAGCACTCCTAAAATAAAATAAATAAAATAAAATAAAATAAACTTGAAATCATGTAAGATTGCTAGTTATAAGATACTATCTCAGGAGAAGTCACCAACTTCATAGATCTTTGAGGAAAGGCTGGAACAACTGTCATAATTTCCAAGCAACCCCTGTAAAGTTCAGCTGAACTAACAGCATTACCTATTATTAATTATTATATATTAATAGTGCACCAATGTGCCTACCATCCCTGTCCTATTGTTTATTTTTATTTTTCTTATATGTATCCATTTCATGTATTCATAACTATGTTTATACTTATATCTGTTATCTTATAATCACTTGACAAATAAATAAATTAAAATAAAATAAAATAAAGCATTATGCTCTACTACACCAGCTCCTTCAGCACATAATGAGCAACTATGGGGCAGGGAGAGTGAAAGTTATATTGTACAAATGGGTAGGAGCTTAAAGTCTATGGAGATTCTCATTCATCCAGGTAATGGTTGTCCCAAAGGTGCTTTTTCAAGAGGCAACTAGACTTTCTTGTTTTTCTTTTAAGATGTTTTGCTTGTCATCCAAGAAACTTCTTCGGTTCTGACTAGATGGTGGGGAATGGAAGGATATATACTCCTTGCAGACAAATGGTGATTTTGATTCTTTTAGAGTCTTTGAGGCTTGGAGATTTGTCTGTGTCCTTAGGGTCATCTAAATAGTGCAAATGGGTATGGAGCCTTCTTGGAACTGCTGAAAAGACTGTGTTGTGGAGTTGTGCTCCCTGAAGGATGCTCCCCCTCCTTGCATCCTCCACATTGCTGAACACAGGCGCAGGCCACTGGGATGAGTCTGTGCCGTCTGCATCCCAAACCAAAGCGCAAATGATTCCTGTAGTCTGCAAACCCTGAAAAACCATTCATGCTCCTGCACCATTCAAAAGAAAAAAGAAAAAAAAAGTAGGAGCTTCACTTCAAATTGGATATTACTTCAAAACAGTGGGCATCTAAGCCATTGTATGACTCTCAGGACTTGCAGGTATGTTGGAGAAATGAATAAAGCTGGGATTTCCCTTGGACCTGTATTATGTAGATGCTATGTCTTGATGAAAAACTTGAGAACTATTTCTGGTCTCTTCTTTGGACTTTCAGAAGTTAAATAGGGGGCTATCATTTGTATAGTAAGACACTTGGGAAAAATCAGTATTAAAATGCCACATATTATTATAAAATTTGGAGTATATTTGGTTGTTTTCTTGCAGACCAAACTAGGTAACACCATCAATGCTAGAGATGTCATTTTCTTTAAACAAAAGCTAAAGTCTAAAGGGAAGAACTGGAGCTTCTGAAACTGATTCTCCATTTGATTTCAATCACCACATATAATCCATGTTTTACCACTTGCCAAGGATTGCTATTTCTTCTCTTTGAACAAATGGTTATACTGGCAAAACAAATCTCTTGTAATTTTTGTATTAATGGATGTTAACACAAAATATAAAAAAGAACGAAGCACTTGCCTATTTCATTTTTTGTAATGACCTGAAAAAGGATATTTCTCTCTGGGGTTGCATTTTGGGAAAGAGCATGAGTGACAGCTCTATTCTCCTAGGGTTCTGCAAGTGCAGGCATGCAGAGGAATGAGCTTTCATCATCATTATGCTTATGGCCAGTGGAGGTCATCAAGATTTATGGGATTTTGAAAGCCTGCAGTGTAACATACTCTTCCCTGGACTCAGGCACGCAATATCTGTCAGTGATATGATTGTTATAGTTGGATAATCACAATGAATAGCTGGATGACTATTGATAGAAGCTCCCCTGGAAATCTTTAATATATAGCTGTTGTAATGATTAGAAAAGATGATGTTAAGGGCTAGTGACAACCAAAGTTGCCTTGAGTCTACTTTCTTTTTTATACTTATATAGCCTATTTTTCCCTATAGGCATATTTCTTTCTCTACTATGATGAGGAACTTATTTTAAACTTTAGTCAAGGTTATAGGAAGGAGAGATAGATTTATCATCAAACATATTCAGATATGTACATTTCCATTCTTTTCTGCTTATCCATAAGGTAATGTTAGGATTTTAAGCATGTACCACCTCTGGCAATTTGAAGAATCTTAACAACTTTGGAGTAGAAAAATCACCTTATTACCCAACTGATCAGCAATTTAATCAAAGCTTGGGGAAAGCCTCTTTCAATTTCCATTTTAAAATAATCAGGTATGGATTGCATTTATACTTGGCTGATAGCATAAGGATAAGAGTGGGCTCATAATGACACCTGCAACTCTCTTTTTCCTAGTTTGTGATCCATTCCTAATGCTGCTGAATGCCATTGCTCGCACTGATCAGCTAAGTGCTGTTATGCTAAGTTATGCTATTTAATTTAGCAATTATTTTAGATAAATGCCACTGCTAGCACTGAATAGCTATCCCTCCCCTCAAAAGTGCTGAGATTACACAAGTTCTCTCTTCTACACAGCAGGGCATAATGGTGAACTCAAATAACCTCTGGAGAATTGGCTTATGAGGATTGTATGTTTCAGAATGTCCTCTATTTCTGCCTCTTTGCTCAAAACTATAGTCTGTCTGTGAGATCACTGATCTGCCCCAGGTACACCAGCCACTCTGCCCCTACTTCTGCCCCTGCTGATCTCAGCATGTTCATGCTTTTGCCTTCTGTCTTGCAAGGCCTTTTGATAAGAACACTGGAAATCCTCTCTTGCTCAGCAACTGACACCAGTGATGCTCAAAGATGCATTTCTTGAGCTGCTGTGGTCAGTTCAAATTAGCAAGCACATCAATTTCAGAATGTAGGATTTTCAACAGACTATCTGAAACTGACAGAATTACAACCATGTTGGACTCAGTTTTCAGATTTTGAAAATCTCATCAGCCAGATGCTGGTATTTGCTAAAAACAAAACAAGGCTACAACAGCAGCAAGAGTGATCTGTGTGAATTTTGAAATTCTACCTGTGAGGAAGGTAGTAGAGATGGCAACAGTCTATTTTGAATTCAAGGTATTATTGTGACACTTTTCAAGATATAATATGTGGATTGTATTCAAACAGCTACTCAGTTCATCATGAATAAAAGATGTCCTAGAGAATAAATGATATTCATTCAAATCCATAAAGGCAATAAAATAGTGAAAGAGATAGCAAAATAAAAAAACCCAACAATTTCATTCCATGTGTTTGCATTTGCAAAATTGCAGCCATGCTTCAAAACTAGGATACTGGAATATAGACTACGAGAACAATTGGATCTTGCCTCTGAAAGGCTGGGTTCAAACCCATCCTTATAACTTACATTCTTATTTGTCATATGTTCTCTTTGAAGAATCCAAGCTGACTGACAATAATTGAACTAAAGTTGAGAATTTGAAGAAAAAATGATGTTAATCACTGTTGCAACAGATGAAATGTTCAAAAAAATTTTTGTTGTTGTTCCATGTATATGCATGTAATTTCCCACTTAAGTTAATTTCTGAGATTCTGATTTAAATGTATGACAAACTCTACTTAATTTCTGAAAGGAGCAAGAGAAATTAGCATTTGCTGAAGCTGTCAGAGGAATTATGGAAGTTATTCATTATATTGTTTCAAGCATTTCCTTATTTAATAAGATGGTTTGAAAAGTAGTCTAAATTGCTCTTCCATGTAGGGAAGCATGCATTAATTTGCATATTTGGCTAATCCTAATCTCTCTAGAAATCTTTGCTCAATTTGCTGAAAGTTTCAGTCAGGCTCATGCAATAACTGCCTACATTCTCAAACCCATGTTTTTCCCCCATTTTTCACCTATATTACTTGCATTTACTGTCTTGGGCCTTCATTTGATTTGTCTTTTAATCTTGTATTCTATGTGAGCTAATTAATTATGCATTACAATTTGCTTGTTAATTTCCCCAAATACTGTCATTGGAACATTTTTATTTTTGTATACACTTATGAACTATTTGGTTTTAAAGAGAATGTTGTTATGCACAGTCACAAGATTAAATGCATAAGTTAAAAAATTCTTCAACCAAAACATTGGAATGTGATCCAAGTTCTTGTTCTGTCCTGGAATAAATACGAATGGTCTTTGGATCTGTCCCTCCGTGGGTAGGTGAAGATAGAAATCAGTTTATGTCACTCTCACTCTCTCTAAGGATCCTTTCCATGCCTCAGAGGATTAAAAAAATGTATTAAGGCACAAGACATTGCTAAAAGCAACTACTGTTCTGTGATTTTTGGAAGGTGAAATTTAGTAGGGAATTACTTTTTCAAATAAGACTGGTTAAAAACAGCCTTGTTTTTAAATAATCACTCTGCTTGAGTTACCATGACATAATTCAAGCACTTTAATTGATAATTGTTAGTACGGGTGATGGACTTTCAATCAACTTTCTAACTCCTAAGCATCAGTTAATTTTTTTAGATCAGTGTCATCTTTTTAAGGAAACCAGAAAATCAAATTAGCCCAGCAATTAATAGAAGCAAAAAAAAGTTTAATTTGAGAAAAGGGATACTGAACTGAATACTATTTAGAAATAGCCAGGCTCATCTTTCAAATTGCAGCCTTTTTCTCTTTCTTTCTTTTATAACAGTTGTAAAGGCTTGGTTTCAAATTTAAAATAATTTGTTGCTTGTATGGGCACAGTGTTCCCATGTTTCATATGCCTTGCAAGCAGTTGAAATGAAGACAAGGACATTTTTGCTCCCATATCCTAAAGTTGCTGTAGGTTTTACATAGTCTTTCTCCTTGTGAAGGGATTTTGAAATTGCTAATTTCTGCCATGCATGGTAAATCCAAACTGACTTTAAGCTTCTCCCACCTTACTATGTCCCCTTTTAGGGACTTCCTGAGAGGCAGAAAATAATCTTGGAATGGATTTTTTCCTTCAGTTCATATTCACAAAAGAGTGCCCAACCAAGTATTCTGGAAAACTAGAAAGCTTGAGCACATTTTGTGCATGATTTTTGTTCAGTCTAAGAAAGGTTCTGCCCAGCTATTGCTTTTAGATGAAGTATTTAAATGAAGTGTTTGTATTTTTAAAAATCTACAAAACAGTCATTTATAATAATAACAACTTGAAACCTCTCAATTATTTTCATTTCTATTCATAGAAGAGATAATATCCTCTTGAATCATACTCTCAGAACAATATCAATTTGTTTCATTACTTTGTGCGTGCACATTTCATATCAGTAATACACTCCTTTGCTTTCCTGTTCTTACTTTCCCTTTCTGTCACAGTGGACAATTGGCTGGCTCGCTATGCTTCGATTTTACATATCCTTTTACTTTTTCTCCACTGCCTATTTCCTTACAGAAAGTTTGTCACATTGTCATCTTATTAATATAGGCTGCCTACAACTTTTTAATTAAACATAGTTTTCTTTCAAATTATCAGAGTATTTGATAGATAAAAGAATATATTAAAATTTCCAATAATCCTGTTCTTACTCTTTTATTAATGAAACAGGTAAATCTTCTGGCTATTGTTAGATGTGAATACAAGGAAACTAAATACTAATAATCATACCCTCTGATTATTATCCCTTTGTTCTCTTTTATGTTGGGATAAATGATACATCCAAGAGCCTGGGAATAATAAAAGATTTTCTGACATGCCTATGTGACAACCTTGTTGTCCAAAATGTACAGAAAGGAACTAGAGGGCCAGCTATACTGGACTTTATTCTTCCTAATAATTATGAAATTATAGAAGGGGTGGAAGTTGTAGGAACTTTGGGGTAGAGTGACCATGTCATGCTAGAATTCAACATAAGACAGGCACAACCAATTAAACAAAGTCAAATTAGTATTCTAGACTTCAAGCGAGCTGACTTCAACATACTAAGAGAGAGATTAGAAAGGATTTCATGGATTGAAATCCTAAAGGAAAAAACAATTCAAGATGTTTGGAAAATGCTGAAAAACTAGAATATTAAAGCCCAATCAAATACAACACCCATAGAGAAATAAAAGACAAAACCAACACAGTTGCATAAAGTATTAAAAAAATGGAAAAGAGGGCTCATAACTAGAACAGAATAACAGCAATAGTCCAAATCTGTAAGGATGGAATCAGGAAAGCTAAGGCTCAGAATAAATTAAAACTTGCAACAAATGCCAAAAATAAACAAACAAATAAAGTGTGTTTTTAATATGTAAAGATAAGAAAGTCGAGGAAATGATAGGTCTACTAATGGGAGAAGATGGCAAGTTGAGCAGGAGGGAGGAAACAAAATTGCTTAATTTCTTCTTTCTATCAAAGGATAGACAAGATGACGAGAAGAGCTATAGTACTGCTCTATACTGCACTAAGGAGGCCAGACTTGTAATACTGCATCTAGTTCTGGTCACCACAATGCAAAAGATGCTGAGACCCTCTGCAAAAGAGTACAGAGAAAAACAACAAAGATGATAAGGAGTTTGGAGGCTCAACTGTATGATGAGGGAACTAGTAAGTCTAATGAAGAGAAGGATTAGGGGTGACATGATAGCTATCTTTCAGTACTTGAGGAGCTGTCACAGAGATGAGGGAGTCAACCTATTCTCCAAAACACCAGAGGGCAGGACACCTTGTTAAAGAGAGTGGAAGCTTGTTAAAGAGAGAGCCAACTCAGAAATGAAATAGAATAGAAATAACAGAAGGTACAGATGGCAGTTCAATCTCTTTTTGGAAGTCTCAAGTGATGTATCTCCTACAACTTCTGAAGGCAAGCTGTTGCATTGGTTGATTATTCTCACTGTCAGAAAATGTCTTATTTCTAGATTATCCTTGATCAATTTCTATCCATTATTCCTTGTCTGGCCTTCAGGTGCTTTGGAAAATAGGTTGACCCCCTCCTCTCATGACAGCCCTCAAATATTGGAACACTACTATCATGTCTCCCCTGGTCCTTCTCTTCACTAGACTAGCCATGCCCAATTCCTGTAAATGTTCTTCCTATGTTTCAGCCTCCAATTCCCTAATCATCTTTGTGCTCTTCTCTGCACTCTTTCTAGAGACTCAGCATATTTTTTATAATGTGGTGACCAAACTGGATGAAGTATTCTAGGTGTGGTCCAGTGGTAGAATTCAAAAATTTTCACTACCGGTTCTGTGGGTGTGGCTGAGTGGGCTTGTGACTGAGTGGGCATGGCCAACTCAACATCACTCATGGCAAGCTGGGGCAGCACCTTGCTGTGAGTCACTTTGAGTTGGCCATGCCCATTCAGTCACATGACCAATGCTGCAGAGACAGGGAGAATTCTTATGTGCCTTTCCTCCTCCCCTCCACCCTTGAGTAGGGTTTGTCAGCCAGTTACAAATCTGTCCAGTGGTTGTGCTATCTATCCCACTTTTTTCTAGCTTACTAAGAAGTAGGTTGCAGTTTACTTTGTCAAATGATTTTCTGAAGTTTAAGTGTACTGTGTCCACATTATTTCACTGGTGTGTTAATTTAATTCCTTTGTCAAAGAATTAAATACAATTCATTTGTCATGATCTGTTTTTAACATATCCATGCTGACTTCTGATTATTATTTTATTTGTTTCTAGATGCTCACAGATCTGTTTTTTATTATCTTTTCCAGTATCTTCTCAGGTATTGATGAAAGTTGACACTGAAGAAACTGTATAGGAAGTGTATTAAACTCAAAATCCATCCAAGCCTTCTATAGTTTTGTAAACACCAAACTTAAAGACTTAAAAACTATCCCGCCCCTAAAAGGGCCTAACAGGGAAGACTGTAATGATGAAACTGTTAAGGCCAATCTCTTTAATACATTCTTCAGTTCAGTCTTTGTTGATAGCAATGGCTGCTGCCCCCCCCGTTTGCTAGTCATGCCACAACAAATTGTAATGATTTGCTACATATTGATTTTACAGCAGATAATGCAATGATGGCGTCGCCCAACTAGGAAGGTGAAGCTCTAGCTCCTGGAGCACTATCTCCCTATAAAGCCACTGACTGCACCAGAAATCACCTTTAAAGCAACTGCCTGTGCCAGTAATCGTGAGTGAACCGGAGCCCAAAAAACAAGCCCAAAAAATTCTGGATTCCGAAGCCCTTGAGCCCTAATCATGTCAGTGGAGCTCCTGCTAACTGATCTGGAGCCCTCCTTTCCTTCCCAGAGAAGTTCTTTCCATCGAGCCCTATTAACTACACTGGTCTTGAATTGGAACACTTGGAGCCAGCGGAGCTCAAAAAAGGTACCTTCATTTAAATCCCCCACACAGCTGATTGAAGTATCTTCCATGCCAGACAATATGTCTCCATTAATATCCCCCACACAATTTCCCTGGAACCACATCGGACAGCTGGCAGGGAGAAACGAGGGAGGACAGAGAGACCAAATCTTAAGGAGTTTTTCAGTCCTTTCTTGATCAGAGTCAGCTGCGTGTATTGCTCTTATTTCAGCGTGTTCAAAACCTACAGTTTTTACGAGTGTCCCCAGCAGTTCAGATAACAGCAGCAATAAATCAAAGCAAGGTTATAAGTAATCAGATTGCCCGAATCCTCTCCCTGAATTATTTTCTATTTCTCTCATCTGAGCCACAAACTTTTTTTAAATAAAAGAGAAGAGGCCAGAGATCCTCCCCTTCAGCTTCTTTGCATCTTTACTATCTCAAAAACTCAATCTACAAAAATAAGAAAGAGAGTGTAAACCCTTGCTCACTGATTGTTTTCAAGAGGAAAGAGGAAAACAGCTTGAGTAGGACTTGAAAATGTTCCTCTGTTCATGTTTTAAAACCTGTTGACACAAAGAAACTGCTGTTTTCTCAGCCCCAGGAAAAGAGCCTCCTGCCGTATATTAGGGGTTAAACCTTTCTTCCAGATATCAATAACTAGCAAAGCAATAACCTTTACTTGCTGACTCTTCAATACTACTTCATTACTTTCATTATCTCAAAACTTGTAACTTTCTACCTTAAGACCCTATATCAAAGATTACATAATGATGTCTCCAAATCAATTTCTTTAAAAATAATTAATTTTTATCAATGATTAATTGATTTATTGTTTTTATTGATTAGTGTGATTGAGTGTTTACTGCATATAGTGTGATTATGAATATCTGATTAGTAAAATCAGTGATTTAAGTGAATTAATTGACCGTGTGTTTAGTGATTAATGTAATTAATTAGGCTGTTTGTTGCTTTACCAAAATATTTGATTAAAGTGATTTGAATAATCGATTCATTTTTAGTAATAAGTATCCTTACTTTTGATTTGTCCTCTAACATATCAGTTAACAATTATTAATTACCAACCATTCATTAAGTATCTGTCTACCTATCACATTAACCAGCTACTGTAATTGTTTAGTGTACTATTGCCATTGACCATGCCAGACAAAAACTCCAAACTAAAACAAAAAAAAATATCTCTAACAATGACCTCCCTGACTCCTGCACATATTTCAGATGTCTTGAACCATCAATGAAAGCGAAATTTATACCAAATGCCGCGCTATGCGACAATCAAGTTCATCCTGCCTGCTTAAACGCAAACAAAAGCCTAGCTGATTATGTATTAAAAATTCAGATACATTCTATTATCTATGTCCATACATATTCTCCTTAAGCTAAACAAACTGAGTACCCTACTGACAGAGTTGAAACACAGAATCATTCATTCACTCAATAGAAAAGAATGCTTAGCAACACTGATAAACAACTATAACAACAAGCCTAATCTCTCTTGAACAAAACAACACAAATAGTGAAGTAACCTAATTCAAGCTCAAAATCAAATCCCACAACAACCCAACCAACCTTACACCAAGTCACAACTACTACCAATAATAACCACCAAACCACAGCCACACTTACGATCCCATCTAGATTCCCAATAAATAATCCCCTTACTCAATCAAACATGAATGGACGTGAACAGAAACGTCCCAAGTCATGAAATTTGTCTCGAAGACACCAACCGAATCACACGATATCCCCAAGTTCACAATATCATAAGCAATCAATACACAACAACTACATCCTTTAAGATATGCAAAATTGAGAGTAACAGACGAATGGCCCTGAAGAGTTCAAATAGCACAATGACGGTCTGTGGCCACGCAAGATTTTTTGTAGAGTTGCAATGCAATGAAAAAGAGTCACAGATATGCATATGTCAATTCAATAACCAATAACACACATTGTCACCAAACAATCCCTACCAAAAACTTCACTCAAACCAGACTTAATCCAATACTAGCAGAAGAATTCCGCTCGTCGTTGTGAACTCCCGCACAGACTCAAAAAACCATCCTGACATATGAGAAGATCTATACATTGACTATCATGCTGAATTGCATCCAAACTCAAGCTCGCAATCCACCACAACCACATGCTGATTCACGCTACACACACCCAGGCCCGCCCCTATTTCCTCCAACACCCAACGTCTAACTACCAATGTTCGCACCACACTGGCCCTTTAAAATGCAAGCTGACTCAATTGCCAGCAAGCCTGGTACAAAAATATACCTTGATTGTTATTCCTTCTTACTCATGGTACAGCTAAATTCGACATTATAATGGTTGTCTTGAGACAACATGGCTCAACGCAATCTCTCCCTGATACGTCTTCCTGTACCTACCACAGTAATATCAGATCTTATGAAGAAAATCATGTTTACAATCAGATCGAAAATTGAGAGGAGGTAAGTGTTCTATCTTTCTATCAACAAAGCTTCCTACCATCTAAGAGACCATCCACGGTTACCACCAGGAAGCTTGCTTATTCCTGAAGACCAATCATCTGTGAACTGTCCTTAAATATCACATTTCGGTTCTTACTAATGGTCACAGAAGCCCCTGATCTGACTCGCAACAATACACAACAGCTAATACACCTACTAACATGGGCAAGCAGTCCTGCCCACAGAACGACTTTAACTTCTTTTGTGAACTTCAATCTACACCTCTCAATTAACTGGACCCTTAAACGAATGTAACACACTGCCCAGCACTGCCAAACCTTCTCACTGCAGTACAACAACAATCTGGGAACTAGAACAACTGTACACCGCAATACACACTAGACTTAAACAACTGCCTAATCTTCTTCTTGCAATAAGTTTGAAATTTCAATTTAATGGCATCACACATTACCAAGCACACCCTTTTCAAACAGTGACCACAACAAATGTCTGACTTTGTCTCCAACGTACGTCCACTCAACAACTGACGAATCGTTCCCAATTAGACAACTCAACCAGCCTATGCATCTTATAACCAGAATTGCTCTCCTCCCTTGGCACTGTATATTCTGTTCACGTCAATGCAATATGACGCAGCCTTCCCACCATTTTTTCTTTGCCAGTCAACGAGTCCCATCCACACTCATCTGTACCAAACTACACACTCCCACCCCCCCAACCACAACCCAACTTCCCCCTTGCACCCTTAACGCAGGCTTCCATCCAACCATCGCTCCTTTGGCAGCGCAACCCCTCTGGTCCCAATTGCCCCCTTCCACGCTGCTCCCCCACTTTATGCCCCCACCTCCGCTGAGTCCATCCAAACTCCCCCTCACAAGCCACACGCGGCCCACCTTCGAAATGCCATCCATCGCCCCCGCGATTTCTCAAACTTTTTGTCAACCCCAATAACTCAGCCGAAGCTCCACACCGTCCAACTCCTCCTGCCAGCCTACTGTACGACCTGCCCTGCGCCACTCTTCCGGCCAAACCTCTTCCCCACCTTCTTTGGCTGCACGTTCTTTGTACCAGCAATGGACTCATGCCCACTCTTTCCGTAGCACCCCAGCCCCCTCACATCCGTCTAATCCCTACCCCTTTTCCAGCAAAGACCGGTTGATGTTTTAAGCCTCAATGCCGTCTCACAACCCTCTCTCTCTCTTGGACCGGCACCGAACTATGTTCCTACTTCTGAAGTCTCCCTGCCATCGCCCACTTCTCAGATAATCTTTGCACAAATCTTCAAGGCTCAAGCCCTTGGCCCACTAATGGTCACTAGCCCGCGTCCATGCCGCACTTCCCGTTACGGGCGGACCCACGCCTATGTTGAAACAATCTCAAGCCCACTCTCTTTTTGCTGCGTCAACTGTCACCGCACTGGACTCCAATTCTTCACCACAACAATCCAATCTCCTCCACTTGAGCCCAAGACACCTCCTGCTCTCACCCACCAGTTTGGGTTTCCGTCGCCCTGTCCTTTAGAACCTTGCCACTCTTGCCCTGCCACAACACCTCTGGCCTCCCAACCTTGCTCCGTGGCCCACCGCCCTTTAACCACCATCTTACCTCGCCTTCTGTTTCCAAGCTTTGCTTCCGTTGGTAACCGACCCAATTACTCCTTCCACACTCATCTTATGGTATCTGTGCTCCGTGCCTCCGCTGGAATAGCACGCCTTCCTGTCAAACCGGCAACCAACTGGGTCCACCTGGACGAGTTGTCCTCTCCAAATCCTGTCCTGTAACCAGTGGTGTCCCCCACGAGTGTTCTCGGAACACCCATCTCTTCCGCCTCTCCTGTACATGAACCTCTGTGCTTCTATTCGAAGCACCTGTGTTCTTGGTGCTGACGCTGACAAGCTCTTCCACCCCCCCTGGCCAAATGCTTAAATCCCCTTCCCCCCGCCCTTGCCTCACTGTGTCAGGGCTAGTCTCACCCCACCTGGCCACAATTCCCACTCTCACAACACAACACCACTGCTTTCTCTTCCATCTTGGCCACCAATCTCCCCACCTCAACACCCAAGCTGACTGTCCCGAACCTTGTGAATGCCAACTTTTCCAGTCTCTTGGCGTCCTCCAAATCTCCAAATGACTCTCAAGTGTAAGAGCCCCTGTCAACCACCATCGCTCCCACACACGCTTACAACGAGTTGTTCCTCCTCCCGGCGTTCGCTTTTTCTCGGCTATTCTCTACTCCCTCGGAAGCAATATACCCTCTTTGCTCACCCTCTTGCAATCCCGGTCTCCGTCTTGGCCCCAACTTACCAATCTCTGAATAATTATAACCCTTGCGCCCAGTCACAACCATCATTGTTTACCGCGCCAGATCCTCCCCCTCCTCTTAACCTCAATCGCACTCCCTTCTGCCCACCAAGGAATTGCCCATTTTTAGACCTCGCCACCCTAGCAACCTCTGTCGCCTCGGTCCCCTCTTCAAGTCTACTCAATCTCCCTATCAATCTGCACTGTTCTCCTCTCACTGATCCCTTCAAACTTTCCAACCCCATCCACAAGCGCCCACCTCGATCAACCTAACCGTACCACTAACCCCCCTTGGAACCTTGCCAGGCAAATCGAACTTCCGCACTGAGTCATCAACATCTCTGGAACTCACTCGCCCTGCTCTGTGTTTTTCTCTCCAACCAACCCCTTCACTTCGCCTGTCTACTCTTGCCCTCACCCCTTTCCTCACGAAGGTACTTGTCGGGGCGTGCAACCCGCGCCCCCACCCTTGCCTCCCGTCCCTGTCCTAATTGTTTCTTTTTTTTTTCTTCTTCTCCATTTCCTGTCTGTTTCCACCTGTTTCTCCTCTTACCCTGTTCATCTATCCTTGTTTGCCCCATCACTACACCCAATATACCCTATTCTGTCCTGGTCAACACCCCTCTAGTCCCTGCCTCGGATCCCAGTTCCCCCGTATGCCACTCTGCAGCAACTTTCCCCGCCCCCTCTCTGTCCTCGTCCAACCGACTCTGGCACTCTGTATCATGCAACCCTCCCAATGGACAGTTCCAAGGCAACGTGCTCCTAAACTCGATGCTTGTCGGGGTGGTTGACTCGCGCAAGTCTTCCACATAGTGCATCTGCAGGGCTGTCCCCCTCGCGTGTACTACATTTTGCTTCACGCGCCGACCTGGTCCCAACACGACGTTACAATTCCCCACCGCTGGTTCTATGCATCACCAATCGCCGCCCCTTTTGGAAATATGAGTGTTGGTTGAATGATCCTATTAAATGTATGCACTTCTTTAACACATTCTCCATCCTTCGGGCGCCGAAGCCTTGGGCCGTCCCCTTGTCACCTGCTGCCGCCACAAGGCAGGCAACCTGTCTTTCCAATTACCCACCCTCGCTGTCCCATCGCTTTTCTTCCCGCCTCCGCACTGGCGCACCCCACCCAACTCTGGGCAGGCCACACCTTTTTTCCTTGCTTCCAATTGTTCTTCTTCAATTTGGCACCTCTTCCCACGAAAGCTGGCTAGTCCCTTTGTGTGCGATACTCTCCTGCTGCTGTCCAGCACAGGAAGGTTAGAACTGGACTCATGCTGCATACTGAGTCAAATGCCAAGGGAGTCTTTGTCTTAATAATTTGTGGTGTTTGAGTTTGGTCTTTTATTACTAGCCAATCTGTGCTTTGTTGCTGTCCACTCAATTCTTCCATTCTCTTATTGCTTTCGGCTACGGTTATTTCCTTATATTTCAATTCATAATTGTCACAGCTCAATTGGCCCCAACTGCCTTTCTGTTCTCTTAAGGATTTGCCAAGTTCTGCTTCTAATCGTTGTCAAGGCTGGCGTTGCAACTCAACGCCAAGTCTTGGCCCCCTTCAATGTTCGTGTGCTGGCCCACTCCGCCCTTCCTGCCCGCAAACCTACACTGTCTCTTTCCCTAAAACTTCCTCTCTCTTGGAATTGGTATGCTTGGTAAACTGTTTCAACAGCCAAACCTCCTTGACCCTCCCTGTCATGTCATGCCACCAAATCCAGTTGCATGTCTGCAGAAGACTAGCCTCCCCTCAATCTTCGCTATTCTTGATTGCTTCTTGTCCCGACCATTGTCTAGCCTCTTCAGCTGCTAATGCCTCCAAGGTCAACTCGCCTCTTCTCTGGCTTCTCGTGTTCTTCTTTTTGTTTCTGCTTGAATGCTGTCCTTTTTGGAGCATACCACTTTTGCCTTTCTTCCCCAACCTTACCTAACTCCAAACCCTACATGTCGGGTTTACCCAGGCCTTGGACAGCTATGGTAAAGTGAAAATGTACTTGGCCAATTGCATTCCCTTTTTCTCTGACCTGCTGCCTTCGTGTTAGGGCCTTCCTCCTGAATCTTCCGATCCGCGTGTACTTCCGCAGGTTCTTGACCCCGTTCTGGACACAACCAAAGTAAGCTGGCAATTGAAGGGTCCAGCGACAACCACGCCAACGACCCTCTGTAACACTGCTCTGCCTCCCTCTCTTCTCTGACTCCTCCGTCCCAGCTGCTTGGCTGAGTTTCTTTTGTTTGCCCTGCACCCGCAAGCTGGGCTTCTGGCTCCAGGTTCGTGGGGTGGGCAGGGAACCTTGAGCCTTGCCGTCCGCTTCCCCAAAGAATCGGGGCGGGCACTTGGCATTTGTCGTAATCCTTCCCTGCCAACGCCCCCCCACCCAGGCCCCCCAGCAGCGCTGCCGTACCCGAAGACACCCGGTCGTCACAAATTTTTTGACAATCCCTCAACTGGTCAGCATCGGCCCTGTGGGGGGACACCACAAAGGGCTGCAAGGACGCGCGAGAAGTTAGGCAACGGTCCTTTCATGCCGTTCAAAGTCTATTATCCCAGCGGCGGAAAGTTCCATATTTTACTCCTATTGTTTTTTCTGGATCTCTTCAATTCTTGCACACTCACGCGATGGTGGGTTGGAATGTGGGGGCGGCTCACCTGCCAGACCAACAGATTAATCACCTGTAACCTTCGACCACCACACCTTGCGCATTTCTCCTAGCAGATCATCATTACTTGTCCACAATTTTTAAGAACCCTAATTTTCTTTTCGCATTCTGTGACTCTCTCCTGACAGACAGCCCGGCTCCTATTTCCTTTCTGCCAACTTACACTTAACATGTATTGTTTTACTGCTTGCCAGCCTTTCGGAGTAGACTCGCCAACTAACACTACTTTCTTCAGTGTACCGCATTTTCTCTTAACGCACAGCCGGGTAAATACACGCTACACTTTCCCACAACATCTTTTTTGTTCCCCCCTGTCACCCTGGTACTGTGCATGTGTCACTCACCATTCAATGCACCCTACCCAATGGAACCTTATACTGGGGTTCTGGTCCGTGCCAGTCGCTGGTTATAGACATAATCTTTGTGCCAGTGGGATGTGTTCACTTTTCGCGCTGGTTGCAAGGTCGTGCAATTCCGTCCTTCGAAGCATCTCAGTTGGTTCTGCCCCAACTTCTGGAGTGTAACACACCATAATTCCCTTTTGCCCCCTATCCTCACTAATCAACATGAAAATGCTTTGGGGTGAACCGTCCGAGCAATGTAAGGGTTCTGGCCAATCTCAATATGGGATGATCCCTCACAAATTTTTTTTTGTGTTCCAATCTGCTCCTGCCGGAAGCCCAATTGTTTACCTATCATGCGGTCCAGCGTACAGACCTGAATTTGCACCAAGGCGGAAACCACCCTGGGCTGGAGCCACCTTGGTTGCTTGGCAATGGGCCCCACCACACTGCTTTCGAATAACAGTTTCTCTTCAAAGGTTGTGACTTCTGTCATCTTCCGAGACCCAAGTCACAACTTCCATCTTGCCCAACCATAAGACAGCGAACCTTTTCGGCGTTTTGGCGGGCGTTCGAGCATCTCGAACAGACTCGTTCAATCCCTTCGCTACCCGCAGTCCTTGGCAATACCTTTGCCCACCCAATCAACTCTCTCTCCCGCTCATAAATACCTTCATCGACCCAAGCCCAACGACGTCCTTTTTGCCGCTCCTGCATGGGCCACCTACAAATGCCGTTACCAAACTCCGCCTTCTCCGGAACCATCATTCCCTGTTTTCCAAACCCTCCCTTGGTCAAATTGCCCTCCGTGACATGCTGTTTCCTGACAACTCTCTCTTTCCACTCCGCCCGTTACGGGACCTTTTCTCTTAAATTCCATAGTTCTTTTGCCTTATTCCCAGTCACACTTGGGTAGGTCCAAAAGCTGCCTTTTACACAACCTTGTCAAGCTCTTCACTTTTAACACCCCCCTCTTCACATCTGTGTTCGTCACATCATCTCCCTGTCCTGCGTAGCTCCCTTCGCTCATTTCCCCTAATACGCTTACTGACATACCTCTCTTAGGCCGACTCACAACGCAACAATTTATCGACAGTGTTTAACAATGGCAGACTTTTTTTGCCCTAACAAACACTGGACTAAGCCCGTCACCCCATGCTCCCTGCCAGAGGCTGAGTTGTGCCTGTCTTGCCTATCCTCCTTCAGCCCTGTGCTTCTGGAGTACTGACGACCACAAGGCAGTTCCCCCGGGGCGACGCTGATCCGCGGCCCTCTCCCCCACCACATTGGCGGCCACGATAATTCCCGCGAAGGGGCCACACGCCTGTTTTTGAACAAACGCCACCCACCACAGCTCCCACGGACCCCGCCGCCCCGGGGCTTTCCAGCGCACAAAGCTTTCAGACGGGAAAGGGAACGTCCACACCGGGGTCCGACAACCAACCGCACGCACTGACGCAACCGCCGTAAGTACCTCCACCCCGTCGCACGTACCACAGACAGGTCGTGGAACATTGACCCAAACACCTGCCACCGGACTTGTTTTCTTTACCACAAGCATAATGAAGCGCAATGGTTCGCTACGGCTTCGAACCGGGTTCTGCCGATAACTGTGGTTAATTCTAACACTGTACTTTGCAAGTCCTCATTCTTTATAAGGTAGGCCCATTCAGACTTTACCCTGAACCAAGACAATTGGCAACTCGTTTTGTCTCTTCGCCGCCTGTTTTTTGTACTTATCCTGCGCTACACATGGACTCCACTCTGCCCCCGCGAACTCTGAATTCACGTTTCTATTCCCTGTTTTCATGCCTTCTGCCTACCATTGCCACAGAATTGTGGCGGATTTGTCACAAGCAGTTCAAGGGTCCCGTTTTATGGGATGCAATTGCAATATCTTCCTTTACAACTTGCGATTCTTAACTGCTTTGACATGACCCTGGCAGCCAACGTTGCCCCGTGGAATCGGGCCTAACACTGCCACCTTGTGTTACTGTTTACTCTGTTAAGGAAGCATCCTTGTTCATTCGTCTTTTTTCAAGTGACTTCCCACCGTCACCTTTTCTTCAGCAATTAACGGAAGTTATTCACAATCGCAATGTATACTCACTCCTCACTTGGTCTTGTGGGGCCCTTTTTTTTCAACTTGTTTGCCTTGGACTGGACTTTGACTGCATGCACCTACGACAATCAACAACGTGCACATGCAATTGCCCCCAAGCTACCCAAGTAATCATGGAACATACTGCCCATCTCAGACTTCTTTCGCACGACCCCGGCCTCGGTTTCAGACTGCAACACACGACCCAATTATATACGTCTACAGAACACAGTCTTGCAGCCAATTATCGACACTGTGTCCTGTCCTGGTCGCATTATGCCATCAACTGTGACCACTGATCCGTCCCTAACGAGTTTTGTAATGCAACAACCTGTGGAAACCCTGAATCAACACACCCCCCCCCCCCCCCCCCCCCCCTTTCCCCCCCCCCCCCCCCCCCCCCCCCCCCTTGCCGTTTCTACCGATGTTTTTGCACCTGTGAACCATTCCCCAACTTTCCCCACAACCACAACCCTTCTTCAGGGTGAGTTAATCTGCTTCCATTTCGTCACACACTACCCCAAATTTTGCACAACACCAACACCCCTCCCCGCCTCGCAAGGAACTGTTGCGGGAATCACATGTTCGAACCGCCACTTTCTTCCTGTGGTTTGTTCTATGCTTCCGGTCCAATACCAGCCCCTCAGCGTTCCCCTGTTCTTAGCAGTGGGCCCGGCACACAGCTTAAGTACCCATCCCGGCTCCTGCCATTGGGGTCCGCATTGCTGTCCGCTCCGTTCCAGGGCGCTTGCCTTCCTTGTTATTCTCCTTTTGCCACTTGTTGGTTTCTCGTGGCTACAATGACCCGCCGTGACCTGACACTGCTTGCTCTCGGTTCTCAGGAATGGCGCTTTACCTAATTCTTCCCCCTGGCGGATGGGGCTGCATCCCCCTTGGGTTTCATCAGGAGGGGTCTCTAATGCCTTCATTTCTACTGTAAATTCCCTGAGCTAATTCCGCGTCTGCTTTGCTCTTCATTCTGCTCTTCCACTTGCTGCTCGACTGCCACGTTGCTCCGGAAGGCGAGGCCAAGCGCCTGACACCTACAACGGCCGACCTCTGCCCCGGTGCGTCACCCAGCGCAGCAACTTGTCGCGCCTATTATCGGCACCCCTTGCACATCAACTGTCCTGCCCCGCCGTGACCGGGCGCAGCCCACTGCCGGGAATGCCCTGTCTTCTCCCTAATTCCCGCCCGTGCCTATTTCCGCGTACCCATCCAGAGAAGGTTGCGGTGCCTCTAGCCGATCCCACTTGCTTGGGCGCACAAGCCACGGGGCTGGAAGACCGAGGTCTTAACCCTTCACCCACGGCAGCCGCAAACCAGGTTGTACCCTGGGCTGGACGCGCCTCTCTGCACCCGGCAAGGCAACTGGCTGGACGCACCAACTGACGAGCGGTCCGTCCTAATATATACTATTAATATGTGGCCCCTGGAATCTGTTTCCTGCACAAGACGGTTCTGTCCGCAAGCAACTGCCATGCTATGCGCCACCCGCCCCACGGACGCGCTGACCAAAGTTGATGCCCAGCCTCTGCAGCCCGCCAACCTAGGGGCCCGAACACCCCCCCCTTGCA
The DNA here is from genome assembly GCA_004320025.1 of Laticauda laticaudata. Lineage (NCBI taxonomy): Eukaryota > Metazoa > Chordata > Lepidosauria > Squamata > Elapidae > Laticauda > Laticauda laticaudata. The sequence continues at coordinate 4,327 of BHFT01071673.1, read as the reverse complement.
AGGCTTTGGCCCCACCTCCTGGGGTAAGCCCGCGCTCCAGCTCGACAGCATGCCCCTTGTTACTTTGCTGGCCGAATCTGCAACACACTGGGGTTCTTCGTGTGCCACGTGCAGCTCTGGCCGGCGTCTGGGTGTGAGTTCCAGCTCCACAGGGCTCTGCTTTTGCGTTTCCCTCCCCTCAAGAGGGAGTCCTGCCCGAATGGATGTCACCCTGCACCCTTGACCCTCCTGCTCATTGCGGACAATTGTGCACCGGCTGCATGATGGCCCTGTGACACCGATTTCCACAATCCCCCCTGGCTGCCAGACCCCGCCCTGGCAACCTACTTCACCGTCCTGCCCAAGGGAGGTGGCCAGTAAGCAGGCCAACTTGGCACGAATTCTGCGCCGCTCACCTGCTGCAATCGTCTGGTTTCGCGGCTATTCATTAACTTTCTACCTTCTTGTTCAGAGTAACACTGTGTCCAAAATGGATTGCCTGACTTCCTCTTCCGCCTGCCCCCCCCACACCTCTTTAGTGACGCCACGATTGGGCCTCCCCCGTTTCGTCCCATCTTCATTACCTAACTGTTGAACTCTTGTTGCCCCCTGTGCCAGCCATATCTATCATATTCTGTTAGTTATTTTCTGTTTAAGATTGCCCGGCTGATCTTCACCTGGTGCTCTGCGCGTGCAGACGAGTGCTGGGGCTGTGCAAGTTGTCCCTGGACAATTTCCTTCACCTGTGTCTACGGCAGCACAGCCCTCGTGAATGTCCTTACGTGGTCTCAAATTTTCCGTGTTTTGTGCTGTGCTCACCCACCCTCTGTCCTGTTTTTTCAAGCAACTCACCCCCTAACTGGCAGATCTGTGCGGACCACTGTCTATTGGTGGAACCAAGTTCCCACAGGAGGTACATCCAGTCCTTGTTCCCCTTTCTTTTTTTGCGACTCTACCGGACCTAGCATCTCTGTTTAGCCTTTCTGGCCACCCTGTTTTTGTGCAGGCCAGCTTACCACGGCCAGCACACTCTCTTTCAACCCCGGCCCCCCTCCTCTCCCAGTTTTCCTCTCTTCTTTTCTGGAAGTCTCAACACCTCAATCTTCGTTGTCTTGCTGGTGCTGTTTCAGGTGCAGGTTGTTTTCTAGCACCATGAGAATACTTTTGACCCTTCCCCTGTTTTCGTCTCCACCTGTTCCTGCCCCCCTCTCGCGATGCGTCCCCGTGGGTGTGTCTGTGTGTCCAGTGCATAAGTGGGCTGCGCCGAACACAGCCCTGTGGGAAGGCCCTGCTCCGCTTCAGGAGGTGGATGTGAACAGCCCCCAGCCCTCAACTGTTATGGTCGGTCCTTCAGCCCCTTCTTGCTCCCGTCCTACGCTGGCAGCGGCAAACACTCCAATCCGTCCGCTTTTCACTCCGGTATGCCTAGCACGGATTTTACTTGCAGGCCAGCTGTCGTCACACTGGGAACAAGCATCCTCCCTTTAAGTTTTCGGGGTTCTCCGCATGGCTTTGTAACCGACGTTGTCCAGGCAGCTCGCTAATGGTAACTGCTTGTTGCACCTGTTCCCCCTGTCGGCCACCTGATTCTGGTCAAAGATGCTTGAAGCATCGGTTGCGTTGTTCTGTCCTGAGACAATCAGCATATATTGAGCACTGGTGTTCAACTCCCCCCAAGCTCTTCTTCTTCAACAACCTAATTCTGGCCTTCGTAACGCACCTTCCCCACGCTTTTGTGGATCCCTTTTTCTGGGCACAAGCTGCTCCCAGCTTGCGGCCCCTGACCGCTCTTTCAGTTTTCCCGTCCTCATACGGCCAATTGCACCGGGCTTACCACCCTCCTAATCGTGGCCTGCTCCGCCCGTCAGATTCCGGTACTTTGGGGTCTTCCAAGTTCGTTCCACCCCCCCCTCCCTCTTGGTTCGTTCCAACCCGTGCGTCACCTGTGACACACGTACGTGGGGCTTTATGCGGGTCCCTTTGCCCTGCGCGCTCCACGTCTCAGCGGTGGTCTTCCAACTCGGTTCCAGTCCGAATTGCCCCTTCTTCACATGTCTTCTCCCCCTGGACCTCCCTGAAATGGTGAGTCCAGTGGTCCCTCCTTGGGCTGGTTGAATGGCTCCCTGCGTCTTGGGTCTGTCCCGGGTTGTTCGAGGCCTGCCTGGCCTGCCTCCTTCCTGGATGCTGCTTCGGACTGTTCTCCTTCCTTGGGGTAATCCTGGGTAGTGCCTCTTTTTGTTAAGTTTGTGTTGTGCTTTTGTGTCGTGTGTCCGTTGTTTTTTATTAATTTGGGTCATGCTTTTTTGGATTTTATTGGTGGGTGCTTTGGTAGGTTGAGTAAGGTAGGTTGTGTTGCGTCAAGGTGAGTTGGTGGGCTAGGTGTCTTCATGTTCCTGGTCATCCCTAGTTCAGTTGGTAAATGACGGTGTGTTGAAACTGTGGCCTGGACCATAATGGCGGTGAAGTTTTGGCATAGGACTAAGGACTGAGTGGTATGAAGAAGGTATTGTCCCTTGGAAGGAGTATGGGTTTTTCAAGAGTGGCGGTGGGGTGTATTTAATCTAAGGAGAAAAATTTCTGAATGAGGAGTGTGTTGCTGTTGTCCTGGTGTCCTAGGGTGATCACCTGCGGATGTTATAGTTTCTTAGTCCTACCCCTTGACATCGTTTCATGCCTCGAATGACGCAGTCCTGTGCTAAGGGTTTCCTGTGTAAGAATGCTTCCCAAAACTTTCGCTTTGGCTGCCTAACTGATAATTATTAATGAACAACAAGACACTGCACAGATTCTTTGGTTTTACTATGCAAAGCCCATCAGAGAATGACATGCTTTCAGTTGGAACCGCTGTAAGTGTCCAATAGTATTGACCGAAACAGTGAAATGCATCTCGAGTGCGCTATAGTGGTAGTTGCGTCGCCAGAGCTAAGCCTAAACTAACAATTGGTTGAGATAGAAGCACATCTAGTCAGATAAACTCTCTTCAATTACCGGTCGTGTCCATATGTATTGGTACCTAAGCATGGAAGTCTTATATACCAGAATTCATAACTGTGTCGAACAAAGAAAGTCCATCGCGAGGGTTTTTCCCTTATGAATCTACTCTAGATCAAGAAAGTATCATGCAATAAATTAAAAGTCTATGGAATAGTTGAACTCCGCTTTCAAACTCCTCTAATTCACTATGTTTAATTTGTACTATAATTTGTAAGATCATTTGAATAATAATTTTCCAACAAGATTCCTTAAAATCTTTATACGCATTTACTACAATAACACCCTAAATTAAGACACACATGCACCTTACGAAGTACCATATTGGCTGCCCCTCAACTTTCGTCTGATAGTAACACCCTTGTATTTAGACCTGTCGTGGGAAGTATTTCTCGCTAATTAAATAATATATTGCACGAGCAACTATATATTTAGAGTATAGCCAGAGCCGGAGGAGTTATTTGCGCACGCCAGCCAATTTGTAAGTCTATATTGACGTTCTCTTCTGGAACATGGGTCAATGCAACAGTCTTGGCCAACACCTACGAATTATTCGTTACTCACTCCCGATCTAATGATACCACTTGTGTCCAGACATACAGAGACGTCAAGAGCCTCGACAGGAGACCACTAATGCGCTGAGATGCAAGAAAGAGGCTCTATGTGCAAGTCTATAAATAATGTAACTGTACACATAGCGAGTTCTCCCTCAGTATTCTGATCTATTATGCAGCCATACATTGTCTCTTGTTTCTAACATCTCATTTTTAGGTAATTACCACCCTGTCCGCCCCACAGTAACAACTCTTTTTCACGGGACAGTTCAGTCCTGCCGGCAGTGCAAAAAGGTTAAAGTCTTCCTCTATCCTCATCCCGCCAGCCTTACCTACCCAATGCAGAAAATCCGAGTGTCAGGGGTCTTCGCGGTAGCTTTAGCAACGTCTGCTGCGGTTAGTGTAGATGCAGCTCATGTCTCGATCTTAAGGGTGGTGGTGTGGGATGGCGTCTGCTTCTTTGTCGGGAACAGGGGAACGGCTTAAGGCATCTGCTGGGTGATGGTTTTTCCTGGGCAATGTAGAGTGTGTAATTGTCATGCAGCAGGAATTCTGATCATCTCGTCATTCCTGTGTGATAGATGGTTCGGGGTTGGCTTTCCCCTGCCGAATTCTAGCAGGGTTTGTGCGGGGGGCCTCATAGAGGTTATTCGTGGAATCTCTTGAGGGCCTGCAATTGATGGCGAGAGCTTCTCGGTCAAGTTTGCGTGTAGTTCCTTTCAGATTGTGAAGTGTTTTAGATAGAACGTGATTGGTGCTTCTCTGCCATCCGGTAGCTGTGGCTCATATGGCCGCATCTCTCT
>BHFT01071672.1:0-12783 GCA_004320025.1 Laticauda laticaudata | reverse complement strand
TCGCGTTGTTATCCGCTTCTCAAAAGGTTGCCCCCGAATGTTTGCATAAGCAGAAGCGGATCAACAACGGAAAGGAAACGGACGTGAGAGGAAAGAATTAGTCTCTTATGTGAAGATTGTAAAACGGATGCTGCCATGGAAAGCCATAGTGGATGGGAGTGGATGGCACATCCGCAGGAAACTTCGGGGGAGCACACTGATACAGCAAAGCGGACGCCGCAGTCGGAAAGAGCCGATAGCCCGAGCGGATGAAGGGCGGATTGCAGAGCGAAGCCTAGCGATTCCTAGCGGATGCAAAGCGTTCCAGGCTGCTCATGCAGTTGGAGGATGCATTTGCGTCAAGCCCCGCAGATTATAAAGGGAAGAGCTCGTAAGCAGGTCACCTTCAGTAGGAAAGACCTGCTGCCAAGACACAGTTCCAGCCAGCCACCGGGCCCAGCCAACAACCAATGGGGAAGAAGGAGAAAGCCTGTACTGCATCTGCTTTTGCCAGCCCTGGCTAAGAGAGACAGGGCCACCATCCCACGGCCCCTGGCCCTGACTCTGCTTCTGCTGGGGCGTTCTGCTGCTGGGAAGCTGGACTCTTCTGAGTGCTGGAAGCTTCTGCTTGGCGCTGCTCCTGGTGCTTCTGACTGGGTGCTTACTCTGGCTGGCGCTGCTCCTGGAGCTGGTGCTGTAAAAAAACGCTGCTGGTTGCTTACTCTGCTGGCGCTGCTTCCTGGTCTAGCGCTGGTGGCTGCACTGGTCCTTTGCTGGTCGCTGCTGGTACTGCTTGGTGGCTACTCTCTGCTGCTTGATCCTGGTCTGCTGGTGCTATGCTGGTGGCTTACTCTGCTGCTGATGATCCTGGGGTTGCTGCTGGTGCTGGTGCTGGTGTTTAACGCGGTGGTAGAGATAGAGTTTGGCTTCTGGCTATTTTGCTGCTACTGTTGTTGGTGTGCTGACTGGTGGTGGTGGGTGTAGAGTTAGGAGTTATGTTCCCCTACAAAGGCTTTCCTCGAAGCCCTCTCTGATGAGGGACAAAGATGCCCTGCCAGAGGGAGGGAAGAGGCATACGCGAGAAACGAGAACGGGAGAAGAGGCAGTACTCCATCAAAGAGGAATATAAGGTGTTAAAGAATAAGGGGCTGAATGGCTGAGGGAGAAATGAGTATCTCTTTGGGGCGGGAAGAGACACAGGCTGCTAATTGAGAACACCAAAAGGAAGCAGGGACTGTTTGGAGAAGAGCAGGCAGAGAGCCTGGGGGGCTAGCACCTTTGGAGGTGCTCCCGGGGACTTGGTGGAAGCACATAAGCACACGCTGGTACGGGAAGCGCAACTCAAAGAAATCTGCGGGTCACAGGCCAGGTCAAAGCTGATGGACTGAGAGACCTACGTGATGGCCAAGTGCATGCTTCTTGGAGGGTGAGATCCGCTTACCGTCTGGGAGCAGCCCCTCTGAAACCCTCTCTTCTCAGGCGAGAGAGCAGGACTGGAGGGGCAGAGCCACACTGTCCTTTGCTGGAGATCAGTGAGTCAACCATAAGAAGCCAAGCGTAGATCTCCTCTCTGCTGGTACACACCTGGACGTCCCATCCTCCAACGCAAGCCCTTCTCACCTACGTCGAACGCGGACTCTCATGAAACATGTCTGATCAACAGTACCGAGGTGATCAAGGACAGGGATCACCGGTCTTCTTCACAACGCCTCCAGGACCCAGGCGTGAACCTGCTCCCTCACCGGCAGTCCAGGTCTTGTTCCTCCCCAGGTGATGTCACTGCCCTTCCAAGGCTTTTCCACAGGCGCCTCACCAGACCAAAAGGCTACGGCGACGCAGTGAGGAGCTTCAAGCAGCAAACAGGCAGCCGCTTACCCCAGTCCAAGGCACAGGTACAAGTGATAACGGACACCTGGTGCCATCTGATGCCTGACGGCCGACCTTCAGATGCCACCCACGGACCAGCAGATGCCACCGAGCTTAAAAGTTAGCCACAGAATTGCCACCGTTTAGACCACGGCCTCATCTCGCTCAGTTCTGCAGACCAGAACAGCGCACTACACTGCGTGTCCTTCCTCCACCAAAAGCAAGTTTGGGCAGCCAACCCAGCCCTCAGAAAATCTGGGTCATCGGTGTTGGGGCCTGAACACCTAGCCATGTCCTGGAGGTAAGGGGGCTCTCAAATCACAGGGCTGAGCCAGCTGTCTGAGAGCTTTCCTCAATACCCGTCCCCGTGTGTCCTCATCGGGGCTTTGACATTTAAGGTATCAACCCAATGACACCTCAGACAGCACTCCACCGAGCAGCTATCCACTCCCAGCACATGGACGCTTTCACCCTGAGCACTGGGCACGCACGGATCAGAGTGACTTAAAGAAGAGTGCCGAGACTGGGTGGCTACCTGTTGACTTTATCTTTGCTTGGGACACTTGGTCATTTGTAAGATATAGGCTTGTTACTGCTGGGTGTTATTAATAAAGATTATCTTGGCTTCACACACTTGTTCATTTATTTATAGTAATAAGTCTGGTGGAAACTATTTAGAAATGGTATTAAGCCTTTGCATGCTTGTGGATGGTAAAGGAATAGCAGTGGGGATGGGCAGGGAATGACCTTTCCGATGGGTAAAAATAGCTGTGGGATGGATTGGTCATTTGGGATACCTTTGGATGGGTAATAGCTTGTGGGAATGGGGCCAGCGGAATACCTGTGGGAATGGGTTAATACGCTGTGGGATAGATAAAACTTCGCAGTGGCAAGCATAGTTGGGTTTATTTCTGTATGGTCACCCCTCTAACAATGCATTCATGCCATAGTGGAAAAAACTTATATAGGACAACACCATATGAAAGGTTATTACATTTCAGGACACTTCTAATTAACTAGGATAGATCTTACACAATTTATAGGGCTTACATTAGTTGTGAAATACATATTTCCATCCCGCCCTATTCAGTATGTCAATTACGAATATAACGGCACTCACATCCTGTGCTCGTGCATTATATTGCTCTTGTTCCTGCTTCATTGTAGCTGCCATCATGCAATCATTATTCCATGGGCATCACAATTTAGCCCCAGTGGAGTGTTCGCCACTGGTCTTAAGTCAGTCGCAAATTAAAGCAGGGTCCTATACTAAATACCTAGTGGCGTTTGGGCTCTGGCACCCAGTTAAACCTATTCTAGCTTGGTGATGTGGTAGCCTCAACCTGGGACAATAGCGTAGATTGGGAGAGCGATTGCTATTTAAGTTTCTCTAGTTGTGTCTGTACTTGGTGTGCAGTTGTAGACTCTCGCACTCAGTTTCTCGTTATCTGCCTCTAGTACATAACAAATACTTTAAAAAAGAACATAAGACGTGATATCTAAGATATAGATCTCTTTAGGCCCACTCACAATGTTTTGTTTTCCAGTAGATAACTATGTCCAATGAATGCTCGAAGGAACGATGTTTCCACCCTTTCCTCCCACCTCCATTCACCCAGGCTTCCACTATGTCGCGAGTCTCGCCAACAATTTTTGTTTGGACGGTGTGCGCGACGCACTGCAAGGTGTCACCACGGGTAACTGCACGGGGAGGATGGGCTGTTATGGAATTGGAAGTGATCCGAATTGTCACGAGTATCGCATAGCAAGCGTCTCAGCGAGGTCGACTCGCCTCTCTACCGATCTTGGGCTCAGGGCTGTGCAAGTGGATGTGTAGCACAGTACTGGAACCTGTCTTGTGTCTGGCAGGTATGCCTCAGGCGTTTCTTGTACCCATTGGTTTCTAAACACAATCTAACTCCTACATCACGCCCTTACATGGAAGCAGCCTGTACGCTCTGAACGTTAGCGTTTGCTAACTTTCACGAAAGGTGAAGGGACGATCGTGGGAGGGGTGTTTTGATTTAAAAGGGACGTTCCATGGGCGAGTGATAAAAACAGAGAGATAACATCTAGAGAATAAAGGAGTAAGAGCTGTGTTCTTATTATAGCATAGATGTGTACACCGGCTGAGAAATCAAGATACATGTACTATCAACGAGATTTCGATAGCTAGTGCTGTCTCTGATCTTAATCTTCGTTTTGTGATCTATAAATGGTCAGATTTTTTTGTGTGTACGTGGATCAAATGGAGGAGTACACAGAGAAGGGCCATCATGCCTTGCATTGATTCAGGTGGTTGTTGTTCTAGCCCGCTCCCCTTGAGGTGACTGGCATTGTATACCTGGGCATCTGAAGCTGAACCCATTGCCTGAGAACCATTCGATTTGTACATGAACTTGTAGTTCAGCATTGACCACTCAACGGGAGTTTGCGAAAGACGGGATTTTGATTAGATTCAGAATGAGAGACCCTTGTTGGGAGTCATAGAAAACCATAAGTATTTGAAATTCACGCCTCTCGATGTGCCCAGGCTCAGGATGTCCTTCTTTTCGACACAGGGCTTACCTTTGTGCTTGCATGACACAGTATGGCTCTCCAAACTTTGGTAGAGTGGTGGACACGCATGTCCACCTTTGCGTGCAGGACTCGCACATCGCCTCTAGACTGATGCAAACTTCTTCCAGCCTTCTTCAGTGGAGGAGACACTGGAGGGAGACTCCATCCAGTGTATATACTCAACGCAAATGATAGGCTTTTATTCTGTCACACTTCTCTTGACCCACAATGCTGATGGTGTTGTGTGGCACCCTGCCAGCCTGTACTGGCGTGGTCCCCTGAGGTCCAATTTGTTAGTGTGGCTTTTGCCAGAATAGAAATACCACTCTCTTTTAAGCCCAGGGTAGGAGGCGTGGGTTGGAATTTGAATTTACGCTCATTTCATTTCGATCAAACCTTAAAGGTTTGTCGCGCATCTCCAACCGATCTTCGCCCTCAGCTCACTCTCGCCAACCGCTATCACTACTTCGCTGTCCAAATATAAAGTCGCATGGCTTTGCGGCTATGCCATCATACTATTGAAGGTTTTCTGTGATAGATCTGCTATAGGAAAAACAAGTTGGTCCCTTCGGTTTTCCCTGGTACTCTAGTCTCTTCACCACTCAGTTTGTTATACACGTTCCGTACTAGCTGCCCTTACTGGTTGATCCCATACTTCGCAACTTCAGACACTTCTTGGCCGCCTCACGTCCACCTTAATTTATATCCTTTTGAGATAGACACAGCCTAGAAAACAGAGCCCATGTAGATGTGTCTTCATGCAACCTTCTGTTATTCAACTATCATTTCACTCCAACACATCTCATACTGCAAACAACGAAGGAATCTTATGGACTCCGGACGAGTTAGTAGGGAAGCAAGAAGAGAGAATGATATGTGAAACTTATGATGTGAAACAGTCGCGAAATTCATTTACCATCTACCAGACTCTATTCACTTCTGTTCATGAGGACCGCCTCAAAGAATTATTAGGTTCTGGCGTTGCCTTAAGCAAAGGTTGTCTTGGTCCGAAGATGCATTGATCACCATTGGATTATGAGGAAATTGAAGAAGAATTAGACGAAGCGACTCACTGTTATGAATCAGAAACTGGGAGGTCGCGTGAGGAGTGGCTGAGAGAAAACAGAATTGAGCCTTCGATCGCTTATTAATCCAGACAAACTCTCATAGAAAAGGGGACATGGAAGTTTTAAATTTTTGTTTGCGCAAGCCACTGTACCTTTGAACGAAAGTTGATACCGGAGCTGGCTGAGACCCAGTTTGACCCTAAGCAGAGCATCAAATTCCAACCGCAAGCTCCTGGTTCATCCCTCTTCCGCGAGACGTAAAAAGGTGGTATTTGAGAAGCTTCTTTTTGCTTGTCATACCAGGTATGGAGCGCTATCAGTTGTTGCACACAAACTTGTCTAAAGAGTAAAGGGGCCCAGGAACTAGGGTCATGTTGTTGAGAATGAGTTACACAAACAATCTCAAGGAGCACAACTCTAAAGGTCATAGGATCTCGAGAGTGATGAAGGTGCATTTGAATGAAATGTTGGTGCACTTAGTAGGTTTTTCACCTGCACGGCACTCAGCTAGTGTCCTAAAGTAAAGTAATACCTGGTCATTTGTGAGGTCTTCCCTCCAGATATGCGTCCTTTCCACTGAACATTGAAGGCTGGAAGAAAAGTTGGCAGAGCAGATGGTATCAAGAAGTGGACACTTCCCCATACGCCAGGGTCGGTCATTGTTTTTTGAGCCTATAGATGCGCAAGCCACTTGTATTGGCTTCCAATGCACTATAGCTCATCCCTCCCTAGGGAGATTCACAACTCTAAGGAAAACAAGAAAGTATTACAGGAAGTTTTCCACTTGAATTTAATTTTCTCAATCTCTACCTTTTTTTGATTAGGCTGTGGTTCTAGGCAATCGAATCCTCTTCGCCATGTTCAGGGGGTAAGACTGGCTCCGGAAACTAGATTTTAGGATAAATGATTCCTACTTCCACAAGGGTTTGTACGAGATGAGGGCTTCATTCTAATGTTGGATACAGCTTTTTCTGAGGGAATCAATGCTGAAGTATCACAGCGTATCAGATGCTCGCGGCCAGAGATAATACCAGAACCATACGCACATGTCAGGCGGCTTCAAGAGAGGGGCGTCAAGATACTACCACATCCGTTTACAATCATTAAGCATTTTATAATTGTGGCTTTAAAATAAACCAGAATCCAAAACCCACCCTATAGCTTTTTCACAAGGTTGTAGGGCACTTGAACTTCTCTAGAGGTAAAAAACTAAGTGCCACAAACTACTTTTTCATTCCATGGGCAGAATCGACATGGACTCTGCTTTTAATCAATTTCCATTGGGCAGAAGGGCGATACCCATCACTGAAAGCTCCTAACCAGAAGAAGTGGGCACCCCTCCATGTCATGTTCTTTTCACACACGTAGAAAGAGTTGACGTGAAGGCTCCTCTAACAATACTACTTTAGTGGTATCGTTTACCAATGTAAAAAGCTGGGTCTATAAAGACAAGAGACAGGTGAATTTTTAGTGGAAGGAGTATCTACAAGAAAAAACAGTCACATTTTGTGTTTCGCCAGATCCCCACGGGCCATTATTCTTTAAAATCTGGAAAACTGGGAGGAGAATATTGGAACATTTTCTCATCCGCTGTGTCCTTTTTACAAACGTTTTGCATCCATCGGCCAATGTGACAGGCCCTTAAGTCTCATTGTACAGCTAAAGCATTTCCTTTAAGTCAAAGTCAATTCATGCTGACTTCTGGGAGATACCTTTGTAGTTTTCTAATCAGCAATATGGAAATAGTTTGCCACCATTTTAGGATTGGTTTTTTTTAGTTCCTACTATGGCCTATAAATTTATAATCCTTATAATCCCCTGAAGATCTCCTGATTGAATATACTCTGGACCTAAACCTGATTATCTTCAGAGATCAGACAAAATCAGTTGAGTGATTCCTCCTGCCAGGAGATGCTTCTTAATGTAATCCAACTACTTACATTTTGAAGTTGTGGTTATCCCTTCTGCATTTAAATAATTGTGAACTGTGAATTGAAAACAATGTTTGGTGATGGGAAAGGAAGGAAGGTAGGTTGAGATGTTCAAATGAACGGAAATGTTAAATGACTGCATATAGCACTGTGAAAAGTATAGGCAAGCCAGGTAGTCCTCACTTAACGATCATTTGTTCAGCTTCCATTTGAAATAACAATGGTGCTGAACAAATGGTACTTACCCCAACCCCCAAACTTATAGCCATTGCAGCAGCTCTGTGGTCACGTGATCAGAATTTGGGAGCTCTGCAGCCTTCCATGTTTATGGCTACCAAGTGCATTTTACCTGCCCCCCCCTTTCTGTCCCAATCTCTGCTTTTTTGACTTTCCTGCATTCTGCACCCATCAACCTATATTCACAATCCCTGCTTAACAATCTGCTCTGGAATTATGATAGCCTTCATCAGTTATATGGTTGTAGAAATGGGATTACATAGAAAGCAGTCCTTTAGGAAATGAAAAGCTGAATTCCACCTATTCTAGACTACTGGAATGATGTCAAGATGGTTTAGGGGGCATTGCTTTGCCATATTAAAATCTAGGAAATTCACACATGCGTGAACATACACACACTCAAAGAGACACTCATTTACTCACTCACACACGAATCTTTTTTGTATTCCAAAAGAAACAAAAAAAAATATTCTCAGAAGGATAATCTCCTGACTGAATACACTGAATACACTAAACTAAAACAAGCTTTTTCTGGGTGACAGCAGCATACATTTAGGGATTGTAAGGATAGTAAAGGAATTCATTTAAATGTGACAGGAAGAATACAACCTGGTTGATAATCATGATGTGTTTTAAAGAGTTCAGGAACTGAAATAAATGAAAATAGAAACTGAGACTAATTTCTATTAAGTATCCCCACTAGAGGGCACTAGAACCCAAATTTAGATTAAAGGCTTTCACAAGTTTTATTTGTTGAAAACTTTAGCAAACTGGAGCGCTTAACTAACACATTTTCTTCATATAAAACAAGTTAGTAAATGTTCAAGTGCATAAGTGGGAATAGAAATTAATTCAACCTAATATAGAAGTGATATCAAAGCTGCTTCTTTTGTTAACTGGTACTTATTTGGATAAAGAAATGACTTTATGTCATGGTCCCTGAAAGGCCTCACCTTGATGGAGATACTGGAGTAAGATTCAGGGAATGAAGAGGCAAAAATAGAAACTAATATGGTAGCAAGAGACAGAAGACAAGGAGCATGATTGGCATAATACAAGCCAACATTAAGGCCTATCAGTAGTGATAAAAGATGGCAAAACATTCAAATTTACCCAGTAATACAATTTAAGAACCTGCTTGAAATGAGATGAGCAAGATCTTCCTATACGTTGCTATTATTTCTTTGCTTGGCATTTTGCAAATTAGCTGACTTATTCAGCATTAAAACTAGGTTGGTAGTTGATACAGGACATTAGCAGACCAAGGAACTCAAGACAAAATCATACAAATAAATCCTGTGATCTGATTTAGATCTATGCATCTTAGTGTATTAAATCTCGAAACTTCATTCAAGTCTCCCATCTTATTTAAACCTACTTATCTGAGTTAGTTCTGGATAGTTCTAAATGCCCAGTCTTTTTCTTAGAGAGATAAAGAAGCTTTACAGTCTCTAATATAAATATAAAGGATAGATTTCCGTTTACCTGACACCAATGGATCCGAGAACCTCATATTTCTGACACAAATCTGTTTTTATGTGGATAATAGCATAATGTTAAAATGATTAGAATAGTAGACTTGTGCCTTCCAATCTTTGTTCAATTTATATCAATCTAGGCAGCATGATTAACAAACAGGAATAATAGGATTAGAATCCAAACAATATCTGGAGAGACAAGATTTTCATTTCTATTTTGGAAATAAATAATTCTTTCCAATACAGATGATTTCCTCAACTTGAATGCAAAATTCTATTGCCAAGCAAGACAGTTAAGTAAATTTTGCCCCATTTTACAAACTTTCTTGCCACAGCTGTTAAGCGAATCACTGCAGTTGTCAAACTGCTAACATGGTTGTTAAGTGAATCTGGCTTCCCCATGTTGACTTTGCTTGCAGAAGGTCACAAAAGATGATCACTCAATCCCAGGATATTGCAATTGTCATAAATACATGCCAAGTATCCAATGGTTATGTGAAAAATGGTCATAAGTAACATTTTTCAGTACCACTATAACTTCAGTCACTAAACAAATGATTATAAGTTGATAATTTGCATTCAATATATTTTTAAAATCTATCCAGTTATTAAATACAGGACCTCTTTAATTGATTGAAAATTATTTTAATTGGTTAATATAACCATTGAGTCAATTAAACAGGTTTTAAATCTTTTTTTGCAATTTATCACTGTTTCTCTTGTATAAGAACAGTCACATACTGTTTTAAAAAATAAAACAGGATCCAGTTTAATGCAGATATCTTAGGGCTGGCTACATGTTACCTATATACATAGGCACGCTGGCTCTCCTTTGGTTTTATTGAGGTTTTTATGTGGAATATCTCATTAGTCCAGGAGATTTCTGCTCCAGCATCAAATATTCCTGGAGGCATCAACTTCAAATTTGGAAACATTCGAAGTCGGTAGTGTACAGAGTGAGTTATATTAAGGAAGAAGCTTGTCATATGGATAAGGTAATGTTTTTTGAATAATTCTGCTGTAGAACTTCAGTAGTAGTTTAATTCCATACTAACCGCTTCTAAACAAAAAGTCTGGAAACATGAATATATAAATCCATTTAATTGAAAAAAAACCTTAAGTGATGTTGACTCATATACACAAGCAAATACTGAGCTATGTACACAGGAAAAAAAAACAATTATGGACAGACAATGAAGTACCTGAATATTTGCTAATATAACATTCTTAAGCTTTTCATCTCAATTTCCCGAATTGTCTTCTTGCTGAATGCCATTGTCTACATGGCATACAGCTTGCCAAAAAAGCTTCATGTATGGCAACTAATGCTTTTATTTATTTATTTATTTATTTTATTTTTCTAAACAAACTAACAAAGAAAAATAATCCAGCCTAAAGTTTCAGTACGACACTGAAGGAAGAATCCTGTTTGGATAGTACAAAATTATGAAAGAGCAGCCAGCTGTAATACTGTCTGGTTTGTGCTTTGTTTAGCCATCTTGATTTTCATCCCCTTCAGATTCAGATTCTAAAAAACAGACAGAAAAATAATAAGTTTCTTATAGCTTTAAAAGTATATATCCAATTCCTCAAATTAATTAACCACAAGCCAAAAAGGAGGAGGTTGAAAGTGAGAAGCATTTATTTTAATCAGTGGTGTAAATGCCAATCTATTGTCAACAATAAGCTTCTCCACCCTGGATATTTCGTATATTACTCATTAAGTTGTGCTAATAGGTATGTTGAATTTAACATCCAATATATGAGATAGCCATCTGGTCAGGCAAAATAGACCTACAAATACATTGATAAAGTCTGGAGTGTAAATTAATCATATACAAAGATGAAAAATAAACCTCATAATAGGGACCTTAAGACAGGAAGCTTCCAATTATAATAGGAAAAATTGAGAAGGAGAGCCTGCAACTGCTTCATCTCATGATACACAAAGTGTAGCAGTTGTAGTCCCTCCTTCTCAATTTTTCCTATTAAAATGTTTTATAATTGTATCATGAGATGTAACACTTACAACTGCTGGCAGTCATCTCCCAAAATAAAAATAGTAATAAACCTGGACAGGACATTATTTTACCACTACTCCCACTAAATATGTTTCAGGTTCTGAAGGCCACAAAAATCTCCCTAGTCCCTGGAAAACAAAAACAAAACTGACAAGACCATATCTCCCACCATCAACCATATAATGCCAATGTCTGACTGTTTCACCAATCTTTCTTGGAGGAAAGGGCTGTGAACCCTATTTGTTCTTCCACAATACTGCAACAGACCAAGGCAAGGTATCCCCAATGTGAATGACATGGACAGGTTCCAACTATCTTTAGGATTCAGCATTAAAACCTATTCTCCCATCACTAAGCCAATCCTATTTCCCTGCCTGCTGCTGCTTTTTCCTTGGGAGAAGGAAGAACAAGGTTAAGGCTGCTGCTTCTTCCATGGGACAAGTTCCTTGTGTTGTTGTAAAGCAGAGGTCTTCAAACTTGGCAACTTTAAGACTTGTGGACTTCAACTCCCAGAATTTTTCATCCAGCTATGCTGGCTGAGAAATTCTGGCAGTTGAAGTCCACAAGTCTTAAGGTCACCAAGTTTGGGGATCCCTGTTGTAAAGAAACAAGACTGTCAAAAGCGTAGCTAGGCCTTTCCTTTTTTCATCATATTTATTCTTACTTTACAAGATCATTTTCCTTAATTTTCAGTTAAAATCAGATGGCACAATTAAAGACATACAAATAAGACAACAACAAAAAACAGGAATTTTGCTGTTCATTTATTTGTGAAAAGCCCAACATGTGAAGCTTGGACAGTTTTACTTTAATAATTCTTCTTGTAGCTCACTTATTGCTTGTTATCAGATTATTACATTATGTATGAGTATATCTGTTTTTAAAAAATTATGTGATTCTGTCTTTTGGGGAGATGTTACTTCAGTCAACTATTTTTAAAAAAACAAGATGGAAGAATTACGAAGCTGAAGAATTTATAGGAATTCAATAAAGCAAATAAATATTTTAATTCTGAAGGCAAAATACAGATTCATTATTACAACCTTCCATCCACGTGTAGATTATATTAAATTAGACTTCAAAGGGACTTGTTTTATTACTTTTCAACAGGATATAAAAACACTTCTCCATGAGAAGCCCCTATATGGAGATGGAGAGTGAAATCAATCACAATTAAAAAAAAAATCTCTTAACTATTGGTAGAACATATATGACAGCTGAGGCATCAAACACCTGTTCTTTCATTTATGGCTCTATGTACAATGGAACTAGCCATAGCTTTTGATTTAAAAATAGAAGTACTCAATCTTGCAATTTTTAATACAAAATAGTCAGCATTTCAGCTCAAATGATACCTAGTAAATAAGATGAACTCTCAGTTTCAGAAAAGTGATGAAGGATGATGCCAAATTTCAGCTGTCACTTCCTCAAAAGAAATTTCTAAACACAGATAAATGCTATGTTATGCTTCTCTACCTTGTCAATTTGATGTCCCATCCTCCAGTGCATGTATATATGTATATGTATGTATGTATATATATGTATATATGAATATATATGTGTGTATGTATGCCTAACCAACACATATTTCATGTACAAAGGACAAAGATACAAGCAAATTGAAGGAGCCCCTATGGGATCACCA
>BHFT01071670.1:0-18487 GCA_004320025.1 Laticauda laticaudata | reverse complement strand
TCCTCGGCCGCCACCGCCACCGCCACCGCCGCGGCTGCTCCGGCGGCGGCGGCGCCTACTCCGGCGATGCGACCCTCCGCGGCGCCTCACGGGCCTGCCATCGTGGCGGCGGGGCGGCGGCGCAGCAGCACCCCCGCGCTCTCCCGCCTCGTCCCCGCCGTCGAGCGCCCGCGCCGGCTCCTCCGCTCGCACTGGGCGCGCCGGGCGACGCCGCGCGCTCTACTCTCCGGCGCAGGCGATCGCGGCGGACAGCCCTCGCACCGCCCAATCGCAGAGCGGCGCGCGGGGTCCTCGCCCGCCGCCGGACGGGGCGGGGCCAGCCCCGCCCCGACAGGGAGGGGCGCGCCGGACTGGACGGGGCGGGGCCGGGCAAGCCGCCAGAGGCCGCGCGAGGGAGGGAGGGAGGGCGGCCCTTTCCTTCCTTCCTTCCTCCCTTCGCGGGCGCGAGCGGCGGGCTCCCCCTGCCGGCGCCGCGCGGGGACGCAGGCTCGTGGGCGGGGACGCGGAGAACCGGCCCCCGGGAGGCCCCGGCCGGCCCCCCTCGGGGCGGGCCGTCGTCGGGGCTCCGCGGTCGGTTTTGGGGTCCCCAGAGCGGCAACCCGCATTGAGACGAGCACCACAGGCGGCCGGCTTTCCTGCCCAAATGCCAGCCGCCGGCGAGCGCGCCCGCCCGCCCGGGCAACTCTGTGTCTCGCGCCTGCCGGAGCCGCACCGATGACCTCGGGGAGGCCCGACCAAAGACTGCTGGCGAAGTCGGAGGCGGGTTGGCCCCAGTGGGAAGGCACCAGGCTGGAAAGCAGGAGGTGGGCAGGTGGGACCCGACCGGCTGACCTCGCAGGGTGGTGATTTTGGAGGAAAAGAGGCGGAGAAAGGAATCGATCCATCTGCAGCTTTTGGGTTCTTTTTTAGAATAAATGAAAAATGAATAAATCTGAGAATCTTGAGCCCATTTGGTATAAACAGTTCTGTCCCTGGGAAAATAAGAGAAGGTGGAAAGCTTGCAAAAAATCTGAATAAAGGTGGCCTGATTTTGTGGAATGCCAGAAATGAATAGGGACAGGAAAGTGGGAATATGATTTAATGATAAGTGAAAAGATGGAGATTTGTTTTGCTATAATTAACTATGTGCATGTAGCAATCCTTGGGCTGGTGTGAGTTGCCTGTCACTTTCCAGCAAATGGTGACAATCGGAAGGATACCAAAATGGTGACTGATGGAATATGTATTAAAAAAATAAAATTTCAACTATGTGCTTCAAGCACAAATGTAGTCATGGCGAAGCGAAGTCATAGAAGAGAAGGAGCAAGTATACACCTCAAATATAAGTCAGCGATGTGACTGATTATGATGAAGGACTGGGAGAATTAGTGAAGGATTAGCAGTGTAATTGCACAAGTTGGAACACATTTGGGGAGAGTCCGCAACAGACAGTGAGGGATCCTAAGGGTTTCCCAAATTCCCCCTTGGGTTATTTCCCATCCACTTACCAGGGCACTTCAGCTGATTACAGGTGTCTCAACAGGCAGCTAAACAAGATTGCCATAGACTCATAGAGGTGTGTCTTGGTCTTAGGAGAAGCTCTTGGAGATGAAGTGCTAGAAGAGAAATTGCAGAGCTCATGAGTGGACATTAACACCAGTTCTACTAGGAAGTGATGCAGTCCATAGTCATTTCACTAAGTAATTATTCAAGACTTAACTATGCGAATAGCTGCATGGGCTGCACAAGAAATTACTTGTGGATGCGTGGGGAATCTGGTTGCCATGGAGGTCACACCAAACTCAATGGACCATGACTGAAGGAATTCAACAAAGACCAAGCCAAGAGGGGGCAACCTGGACAACAGTACCTGTTTCCCAGACAAACGCTCAGTCATTTCACACATGGAAATGATGTGTTTCGTCACATGTTTCCTGAAGTCTTGAGCTCGTGGCCATTGGAGAAGACAACTGGAGTACTGTCTAAGATCTTGGAGTGATGGGTTGCCATTGCTTAGCCAGGCTCAGATGAAACTAGATGCTGAAAGGAATATTTTACAGATTTTGTGTGTGTGTGTTTTGGTATAGATGGTAATCCAATAAAGAGTATGAAAATAATCTGTCATAAAAACATTTAAAAAACAGCAAGGCTGCAGGTATACATGGTGCAACTGGAGAAACATTAAAATATGAATGGTTTGCTTATTAAGGGGCTGTGAGATGTTTCGTTTATGTTAAGACTTGTAGCTGTCTGAAGATCAGGAAGAATGACACTTTTGCAAAGGGAAACATTGCAACCATGAATTCAAAAACTACAGAAAGCTCTTAAGTGCTTCTGGTTGTGTGCCTGGAGTGCCTGCTTAATAACAATAAAAAATATACAATACAAAACAGCAGAATGGGAGAAATACAAGGCATCAATACTATTAGGTTTGAAGACCAAATTTCCACTGTTAATCAGTGTGAATGTGAAAAAAACATTTATTGGGGATTTATTGATGTAGAGAAAGCAAGTGGGCCAGACACTCGCCTCCGACTCAGAAGGTTGAGAATTTGATGCTGGGGCAGTGACAGATGTTTCTCTATCAGGACGCAAAGAGAAAATATCTGCTGTGAACTCTGTTAGGTGACAGGAAGGGCATCCGGCCAGTAAATGTTCGGCTCCATTCAGTCACCCTGACTCTACACCAATGAAAAGGATTAGAAGGTCTTAAAATGGAAAAAAAATGATAGCAAGAAAGCATAAAGTGAACAGCTTTATATTATGGCATGCTTGAGTGATTGTGGAAAAGAGATTGTGATTGCCAAATTCAGTAACAACTTTTTACAATGAAAGTAAAGTTTGTGTGGGGTGAAGTACAGGTGATCCTCATTTACTGACTTCCCCATGGCAGCCATTGTTCAAAGTTAAAATGGTAGCAAAAAGTAACTTTGCAACCAATCCTCACATTTGCAATTGTTGCAGCATCCCGCAGTCACATGATCACCATTCTTGTGCTTCGCAACCGATGTGCATCTAGCACCAATGCAGCATCCTTCAGTCACCTGATTGCTATTTTGCATGTTTTTTTGCTTGCATAAAGCAGTTAATTCTGTACAATTTGGCATGAAAGGTAGCAGTCGTGTGATTTTTTTTTCACTTAGTGACCACATCTCTTTGTTTAACATTTGAGAGGCTGCCACAAAGAAGAGGGGCTCAACCTATTTTCCAAAACACCAGGAGGCAGGACAAGAAATGATGGATGGAAACCATCCAAAGAGAGAAGCAACCAAGAACTAAGGAGAAACTTCCAAACAGGAAGGACAATTAACCAGTGGAACAGCTGGCCTCCAGAAGTCGTGGATGCTCTGTCACTGGAGGTTTCTAAGAGGAGACCAGACAGTCATTGTCTGAAATGATACAGGATCTCCTGCTCAAGCAGCAGGTTGGACTAAATGATCTTCCACTCTATTCCAATTGATAGAACAACTGAAAGGAAAATAAGGCTGTAAATCCAATCACGGTCACATGGTTTTTTGCTTCGCAACTGAGTTGCTGGTTCCAGTTATGATTGATTGCTAAGCAGGAATTATCTGTAGAATGATAGATTATGTGCCATCAAGTTATTTTCAATTCCTAATGACCACATAGATAGGTTTTCTCCATGACAATCTGTTCTTCACCTGATCAGTATCAGGTGCCCCCAACCCCACTAATGGAGCTCCTCCACTTTGCTGCTGGTTGTCCTCTTCTTCTGTTTCCTTCCAGCTTTTCCAGAAGTACATCCTTCTCCAGAGAACTGGATCTTTACATCATGTATCCAAAATAGGAGAGAAAGTATTCAATAGCCCAGAAGCAAATTCTGGGCTCCAACAAAGAATTTACAGAATACCAGAGTTGGAAGGTACCTTGGTGGGATTCTAATCCAAACCCCCTTTTCAAGCAGGAGATCCTATCCATTTCTGACAAATGGCAATCCAATCTATTCTTGAAAACCTCCAGTGATGGAGTACCCACAACTTCTGAAGGCAAGCCATTCCACTGGTTAATTGTTCTCACTATAAGGAAGTTTCTTCTTAATTCCAGGTTGCTTCTCTCCTTGATTAGTTTCCATCAGTTGCTTCTTGTCCAGCCTTCTGGGGCTTTGGAAAATAGGTTGACTCCTCTCTTCTTTGAAGCAGTCCCTCAAATACTGGAACACTGCTATCATGTTACCCCTAGTTCTTTTTTCACTCATCAAGAAATGAAAGTGGGATGGCTATAACTGGAAGAGCAGATCTCATGTGACTTCCTATCTTATGTTCTTAATTAGCTTAAAGCAACTTTCACGGGGAAAAGTTGCTATATGTGAGATTTCATTACTGCAACCAGTTTATAGATTTGCAATTGAATTTGCTTATTAGATTTTCCATTATGCCATCACTAAGCTCTCCCAACAGTATCCCAATCTTGCTCTGATCATCTTCTTCCTTCCATCTTTCTCAGCATCAGAGCCTTTTCCCAGAGAGCTGGGTCTTCACCTCATGTGTCCAAAGTAGAATAATTTGAGCTTGGTCATTTGTGCCTCAAGTGAGAATCTGAGGTTGATTTTTTTTCAGTGACCCAACAGTTTTTTTCTTTGGCTATCCATCGTATTCTTAAGAGTCTTCTCCAACATTCAAAGACCTCAAAACTTTTCCTATCCTGCTTCTTAAAAATTCAATGTCTACTTCTGTAGAGCATGACAGGCAATAGTAAGACCAGAGGTGGTATTCAGCAGGTTCTGACCAGTTTTGGAGAACTGGTAGTGGAAATTTTGAGTAATTTGGAGAGCTGGCAAACACCACCTCTGAGTGGAGATTTTACAGTATCCTTCCCCTGCCACGCCCACCAAGCCACATCCACAGAACCAGCAGTAAAAAAAATTGAATCCCATCACTGAATAAGATTTACCCAGTTTTGAACTTTGTAAGCATAGACACATCATAGCATTTAAAAATCTTTTGCAAGGTGTTCATGGCTGCTCTCCCAAATGCTATGCTGTGTATTTCATAGACTCATATTTCTTGACTATTATTCATTTACTGTTGATGGTCCTAGGAGGCAAGTGCTCTCCATCATTTTTTAATGTCAGTTCCAAGATTGGTTGATGTACTTGCTGTCATTAATTTGTTTTGCTTTGTATTTAATGTTAGTCCCATTTTCATAGAACTATGAGGCTGAAAGGACTCTTGGAGGTTCAACCAATTGCCCAAGAAAGGAGTCCTCATACCATCTCAGAGGAATGGTTATTAAATCTTATCTTGAAACCTCCTGCAATGCAGGAGGCAAACTCCAAGAGGCAATCAGTTCCACTGATGAATTGTTCTTATTGTTAGGAAATTGCTTCTTATTTCCAGGCTCTCTCTGATGAACTTCCACCCACTGATTCTTATCCTGCCTTCTTCTCTGTGGCAGCTACCTCTGGCTTCCCCAATCCTTCTCTTTGCTGGCTAAGCATACCTAGTTCCCTCAGTTTTACATTGCACAATTCCATTCCAGATTCCATATCCTCTTTATTGCTCTTCTCTGCACTCTTTCTAGGATCTCAGCATATTTTCTATTGTGGTGACCAGTACAGGATGGATGCAGAATTCCAAGTTTGGTCTCAGCAATGCAGTATAAAGTGATACTAACACTTCACCTGATTGCAATACTATTTCTCTGTTGATGCAGCCTAGAAGGATATTGGCTCTTTTGGCACACTGTTGGCTCCTACTTAAGTGGCTGTTCACTAGGACCCCTAGATCCTTCTCATAGTTGCTACTATTGAGCTAGGTGCCACCTATTATATACCTGTCTAAGGTGTAAGACCTTACTTTTCTCACCACTGAATAGCATTTTCTTGGATAGGCCCCAATGCTCAACCCTATCAAAATCTTTCTGGATTTTGAGCCTGCCTTCTAAAGTTTAACTGTCATCTCTAGCTTGGTATCACCTGCAAATTTGATGAGCTGCAGGTGTCAGTGTGAGCAGCAGTGAACAAAAACACTCTATTCAAAGAAGCTTCACGCTGGGCAAAAGGTGAGACCTCAGAAACAGCAGCCAGCTGCCTGCAGAGAGATTTATGTAGCTCTTTTGCCTTCAACCTTTGTTGGAAACAATGTTCAGAATTCCAGCTTGCGACTCTTGCTCCAATATTTCCTTGCTCTTGAACCCTCAGCTACTGGACCTGCTGACTACCTGATTTGCTTCTTGACTTCTGCAATAAGTTGGACCACTCTATTGCTGCTTGAACTTTAAGTGGACTTATAGGGGCAAGCATTCTGCACAGAACTTGATTTACAATTTTGTCTACTGTCACCAGCTTATAAATAACTCCTTAGCAACTTTGTGTGTGTGTCTGCAACCTGAGACAGAGCATACATTTTTGGAAAAATGGTAATCTTCCAGATTACCATTACCACACATCACTGTGTGCCCACAATGAGCATCCCATCACTGATTCCTCTTGCCTTAACATTTGCCTTCCTGCATTCCTATTTCCCATTTGTGTAGGAGAAGAGCAGGCAGAGCTGGGGGGCAGGGGGGCAGGGTTAAGGGTATCATCAGTTTAGAGTCATTACGTACCCACAAACAGTCCTAGTTCAACTCATCTTGAAGAGGCTTGAGCAATAAACCCTCTGAATTGCAAGTCCTGACCCTTTGAGCCTGGCAAGACCATGCATTTGGGTAGAAACATCTGTGGTGTTGCACAATATTGCAGGTCATATCCTAAAATTATAAGCATCGCCTCCTCTCCTGGTTTCCCTATTATGGTCTGTTTTTCTAGTCATTTCCTGTCTTCTGTCTGGGGCTTTTCTTGCTCGAGTTAAACCCCGTCTGATGAGATTGGTGAGGCATTGCCAAACACCAAATATGGATTCTGCCTCTGCCCAAAAGTTCTCAGCGAAGGAAGTGTTTGCGGTTGGCAGGACTGATTTTTTTAAAATTCCTACTTATGCTCCCAGTTCCTTCATCTTTTGGCCCAAGGCTTTAGGGTCTCCAGAGAGACTTTTTCCCTGCAATCTCTCTGGCCATTTCATTCATCCTGACATGAATCACACGGAAAGGGTGGTGAAGGGTAGATTTGAATATCTCAATGAACAGAACTGGACAGCGCTGGATGGAACATCGGGGATCATCTATTCTAACCTCCTGCTCAAGCAGGAAATCCTATACCATTCCAAATAAATGCCTGTCCAGTCTCTTCTTTAAAACCTCCAGTGATGGAGCGCTACAACTTCTGGAGGCAAGCTGTTCCACTGGGTGATTGCTCTCACTTTTAGGAAGTTGCTTCTTGATTCCAGGTTGCTTCTCTCCTTGATTAGTTTCCAGCTATTGTTTCTTGTCCTGCCTTCTGGTGCTTTGGAGAATAACTTGACCTCCTCTTCTTTGTGGCACCACCTCAAATATTGGAATCCTGTTATTATATCTAAACTGTTATTCTCTCTGTTATTAATATTGTTGTTATCTCTTAGGACAGTGTTTCTCAACTTTGGCAAGTGTCATGCCCCTGGTGGAGATGGACTCTGAGGGAGAGGAGGAACACCCGACAGGGAATGGAAGTGGGGCTCCTGAGGTTGTGGGGGAGGCTGGGGAAGGGCAGAGGCCAGCTGAGCAGTCAGAGGAGGACCCAGACCCATCCCCTCTCCATCCTAGGGCACGCAGGGAGGAGAGGATAAGATAAGGAAGAGATGTGGTCTGTTGGGGAGGAGGTCTTGATCCTCTTCATGGGCTGCAGGTGTGAGCACTGCATAAGAGTTTGGACTTGGCAAATGCTGGAAACAAAGTGTGTTTTATTTTGGTGTGAAGTTATCCTGGTTGGGGTCCTTCCCACAGACTGTCCCTTGTTATCTCCTTGAATTTGGTAAATACTTCTCCTGTTCCATTGTGGAAATTTCATCATTATAGTTTGTTTTGGTTTTTTATTTCACCTCTATCTGCTCATTAAATTCAGACTGTATTGCTTTCTTTTGAAGACTATTTTTGAGTACGTTTTATCTCCAGCTGAGTATTATTGAACAGTGGAGTTGGAGGTATTAAAGGACATTTATTTACATTTTGGATTTTGTTACGTTTGTGGTACACTCTGGGTCATCACAGCAAGCTTAAGATGGGTGGACTTCAACTCCCAGAATTCCCCAGCCAGAACAACTTGTCTTAGGATACAAATATCTGAAAGACAGCAAATTTCTCTAGAGATCTCAGAAGGTTGTTCCTCTTCCCTCGAAATCACCCTCCTCCCCTCACAAGGTCCTCGTCTGCAGCCGGCTGCTCTGGGGGTTCTTCGGTCCCTGGTTGGGGTGCTCTGTCTTATTCTGAGGCCAGCTTTGCTCCTGTGGCTCTTGACAATCTTCCTGAAAAACACCTGAGCAGCTCTGAGATTGAGCACCTCCTTGCCTTGATTCTTTGGATCACCTGCTTCCCGGACATTTCTCTTCACTGGAGCTCCCTTTTCTGCCCCTCCAGTTGCCTTCCAGGAACCTTTCAGCTTCTCTGATGCATCCAGGTGTAGAAACTCACTCACTCAAATCTTCATTATAGTCAGCCACCAGTGAAGTGAGAAGTGTCAGAATAATGGAAGCAGATAAACTAAAATATTGTAAAGGGAAATAAGTAAACTTTTAAAAGGTCAAGGACAGAAAATGAGTTGGTATTACATAAAAGATTATGAAACAAAGTCAAATGTTGCTAGATTTTCTAAAATATGCAAAAGACGAAATATCTTAAGCTCTGACTTAGTGATTGTAAAATTACTTTAAAAACTTGTAAAACCATTTAAAAGATAATCCAAGGGGTAAATAATTACAAACCTATTATGCAAATGATGTCCAGAAACTTAACTCTCATCAAACAGCAATGGCTTTTGGACAAAATTTAGTTTGAAAATTATTTCTAAGGTATCTGCTAAGAGGAAGACAAAGAATTGGTATTCTATTTTTCACAACTGGAGGGTGAGAGTTGTATAATTAATATTTTGCACCAATGTGTATACAAAACACAGTAGAGGAGAAATTGGGCATTTAAATCAAGTTCTTCCAATAAATATAGACAAAAGCATTTTATGGAGTCATGGAATATTGAAAAACAGAGTTGCGAGGAACTTTGGAGATCTTCTAGTCCAACCCCCTGTTCAGTCAGGAAATCCTGTATCATTCCAGACGAATGGCTATCCAAATTCGTCTTTAAAACCTCCAGTTATGGAATACCCATGACTTCTGATTAATCGTTCTCGCTCTCAGGGAATTTCTCCTTAGTTCTAGACTAAATTTCTCCTTGTAAATTTTCATCTGCTGGTTTTTATTCTGCCTTTCCCAAATCTCTGAGCCAAGCCAGATATAACTTCTTGTTGGTCTTCTTGAGTTGCAGCCCATCTCTTTCTGGAAGCCCTTCCTGTAGATACGGTCATCCAAGGGCAGAATGGCACCATCCTTTGAGCTGGTGACTTCCTACTACAATCTTCTGTTCCTTCATTGAATGTTGACCTTCAGTTGGAAGGATAGCTGAGATCAGTGCCTGTGCTCCTAACTCTTTGGCTATGCTGCCCAGTTATTCGTAGTCCACTGAAATGGTTTTTCAGGCTCTTGGCTGATCATTTATCCCCACATGAAAGAGGAGAAAAATGTGTGGTCTTGATCATTTTCTCAGTCACATCTTTAATCTAAGACAACACACTTCCCTTAAGAAATTGTCTAATCTACAAAATGTTGACTCTGTTCCTTTAAGAAGTGAATCTCCAATCCACAAAACACATCTTCTTTTTTCCTTGGGAAAGTCTGAGCCAGGTCTTATCACCAGAACATTTGGCAAAGTCTTTTCTTCAGGTGCTTCCTTCCTAGGGGAGGATATGAGATCGACTGCTCCATCCGAAAGAGGCCCGAGGCTTCCTTCTCTCTGTTCCTTTGTTCTGTTGCTCTCATCCTTGCCCTTCCCTTTTATCTCCCTTACTGTACTCTGATTCATCTTCCTTGGCATGCTCCATTTGGAAGGCGCAAAGGAGTTTGTCATGTTTACTGTTGGATCTCAGAAGGCCTTGTGTGGGAGAGTCTGCAGTCTTGGTGGCTTGACTGGCTTCCAGAGACTTTTCCTCAAGTAATCTAGCCAGCTTGCACTTCTGACAAGAGTAATTTGGGTCCTTCCCCCCCCCACGCAGATAGGAATTCAAACACTGCACACTCTTTGCATGGAACAATGTTATCCCAAAGGTGCTTTCAAAAGGCACTCTAGACTTCCTTGCTTTTTTTTTTCTCTTAAAAACGTTTTGCTTCTCAGCCAAGAAGCTTTCTTAGTTCTGACTGAATGGTGAGGAATTGAAGGATTTGTATTCTTTAAAGTCCTCTGGTCGTTAGCTTTCTGGGAGTCATAGAAGCCACTTGGTCTGTTTGAATCTTGATCCAAGTATCATCCACATATCTATAGCAGTGAGTGAGTGGAATTCCTGAGGAGTTTAGGACTTTGGTTTCTACTTTCAAAATGGGGAACACAGGTGAATCTATGGCACAGCCGTGTTTTTGTCTATAGAAACCTCTTTGTATTTAAAAAGGAAGAATTGGGGGTGACATGATAGCTGTATTTTAGTATTTGAGGGGCTTCCACAAAGAAGAGGGAACCAACTTATTCTCCAAAGCACTTGGAGGCAAGACAAGAAACAATGGATGGAAACTAATCAAGGAGAGAAGCAACCTGGAATTAAGGATTAACTTCCTAACAATGAGGATAATTAACCAGTGAAAAAGAAGTTGCCTCCAGAAGTTGTGGGTGCTTCATTACTGGAGGTTTTTAAGAAGAGATTGCATAGTCACTTGTCTGAAATGGTGCAGGGTCTCCTGCTTGAGCAGGGGGTGGACTAGAAGACCTCCAAGGTCCCTTCCAACTCTGTTTATTCTTTTCTATTCTAAAATATTCTAAAATAGGTAGCAGTCAGGCAGAAGTCCAGCATGGCACATATGTGGTCTGGGCTGAGGTGAGTTGTGTCACCTAATGTGCTACAAGCAGAAGAGCTGGAGTCCATCTGCCTTTTGAAAAGCATCTTTGGGACAACCATGGCCTGGATGATTGAGAATCTCCATAGACATGTAAACAATGTTATTATTAGACCTTTCCTCGTGATTTTGCTTTTCCTCGTACGAAAAATTATTTTTAGTTTGTTTGTATCTCCACAGGAATTAGAACCGAGTCGTGTGTGTGTGTGTGCGCACGCGCGCATGTATGTGTGTTGAAGAACATGGAAAAACAAACCCTCTATAAAAAGTAGCAGGATCTTATATATTCCACTTATAACTTGGGGGGCTGAGAACTAAAAGTGAGTCTCTTGCTCCCTCTCATGGTTCATGCCAAATTAGCACATGAAGTGCAACCAACCAATGTTGTTGGAGGGTTGCAGATGTTTGTAGTAATAAACAAAATAGGAAAAGAGAATCCAACAAAGGAGATCACAA
Organism: Laticauda laticaudata; assembly: GCA_004320025.1. Taxonomy (NCBI): domain Eukaryota; kingdom Metazoa; phylum Chordata; class Lepidosauria; order Squamata; family Elapidae; genus Laticauda; species Laticauda laticaudata. Next base: position 7,091 of record BHFT01071670.1, on the reverse strand, counting down.
AAAGGAAGCCATCATTCAACTCCCAGAAAGATTTACTGCCACCAAAAAGAGAGCAGTGCCCCATTCTCTTGCACTTCCTTTTTTTATTATTCCCCTGCTTGTATTTAGCGGCTGCTGGTTGATGAAATTCCAGAGAGTCACCAGGGCCTGTTGCCATTTTTTGATCCTCCTCCTCCTCCTCCCCATCCTCAGGAAACCTCGGGGCCTCCTTGAGGATTGAAAGTAAAAGATGTGGGGCATTTTGAGTCATTCAGAGAACTGGCCCCGCCAACCCCATCTATTCTCCGCCTCCCATCGAGTCCCAGCTGATTGGCTGACTCTTCTGTGGTTGCCCTGCACAGGAGAAGGGAGCTGGAAAGCAGGTTAGTGGGGTGGGGAGGGAATAGGATCATTTTGCAGTATCCTTCCCCTGCCACATCCACCAAGCCAAGCCAAGCCACACCCTCAAAAACGGTAGTAAAAAGATTTGAATCCCACCACTGGCTGCCTATGGAGATTTTCTCAGTCATCCAGGTCATCGCTGTCTCCAAGGTGCTTTTTTCTTCAAAAGGCAAGCAGACTTTTTTCCTCCTTGTGGAAGAAGACAATGTTTCACTTCTCATCCAAGAAGCTTCATCACTTCTAATGACAGCGAAATGGAAGGATAGGTACGATATCTACCCATAGGTATGTATACATACCAGTACCTATCTTTCCGTCCCTCCACCCTCAGAACTGATGAAGCTTCTTGAATGAGGTTAAATGTTTTTTTTCCTTCTTCCTCAAGGAAAAAACAGTCCAGTTGCCTTTTGAAGCAAAAAAAAAAAAAATATTGAGGGTTTTGGGTTTTTTTTTTGAGACAAGTGGGCGTTGATTCCTCAGCCTCTCACCAGAGTTTAAGGGGTGGGGGAGAATCCTCCAGGCTCCCATTGGTGGCCAACGGCAAACTCCTTAGGATTAGGCAATCCCAAAGGCCTAAGAAGCAAACACCTCAGAAGTCCAACTGTTTACAAAGTCTGCGCTACTATAGCTATTAACCTTCTCATCACTCCTTATTAGCCATCCCTCCCACTTGTAGGACTGTAACTTTGTCGCTTGTATTCTTATGATTTATATTGACTGTTTCCTCATATGGCTTGATTGCTTATTGTACCCTCTGACTATTATTAAGTGTTGTAGCTTATGATTCTTGACTAATGTATCCTTTGTTTTATATATATCGAGACCATTTGCACCAAGACAAATTCCTTGTGTGTCCAATCACACTTGGCCAGTAAAGAATTCTATTCTATTTTTATTCTAAAAAATACAGGATGCTGCACCTTTTCCTGGTCGCCCTCTGGTTGAAAATCGAAAGAGAGAGGTGGGTTTTTTTTAGGAAAGCAAGCAAAATTATTTTCTATAGAAATTTGAATGAGTTTCCGACCAATGGCTCTCTGGCCTGCCCACTTTCTTTTTACAGTAGTGGTTGATATTTCATACTTTTAGGCATCTTCAGTCAATACTGGAGTTGTACTTCATTCCCTTCAGAAGTCTGTAGAGAACTGAACCCAGGTGTCTTTTAAGTTCTGGAAGCTAACCTTTGGAAGTTCCTGAAGACATTTGAGATGATGTATTCACCATAGACAGAATGAGGCTTGCTTAGGGGGTCTGGTTGGCCTCTCCTTTTCCAGAACATTATTTCTTGGGCATGTCTAAAATTCCAATAATAAAGAAGACGATCAAGCACCTATTGATAACCTTTGGTGACTATTCTGTAGACCCTGAGGGTAGTCTATTGCAGTGTTTCTCAATCTTGTCAGCTTTAAGATGTATGGACTTCAACTTCACAGTTTGGCTGGTTGGGGAATTCTGGGAGTTGAAGTCCACAAGTCTTAAAGTTAACCAGGTGGGGAAACACTGGTTTGTGGTACTAAGTGCCACAAACTACCCTACAAAGCGAGCTGATCCTGGTGATCTCTTTCAGAAGAGCTGTGTCAGTCCTGCCTCAACATGATCCTTTAAGCAAGAATGATCCTCGACTCCATTTGTTCAGAAAGGTATCATTTACTAAAGGTACATTTACGAAAGGTGAAATACAGTAGAGCAAAGCCAGAACTGAGATTCATGCGCCAGATCTCAAGGTATAACTTTTTTCCCTCCCAGACATTTCCCATTGCTGGTCCTCCCCGCCCCCCTTTCAAAGGAGATGGTCTTGAAAGATGTTATCCTGAAGCGGTGGCCTAGAACAGGGGTCTCCAAACTTGGCCACTTTAAGACTTGTGGACTTCAACTCCCATAATTCCTCAGCCAGCTTTGCTGGGAGTTGAAGATCACAAGTGTTAAAGTTGCTTTGCTGGCTAAGGAATTCTGGGAATTGAAGTCCACAAGTCTTAAAGTGGCCAAGGTTGGAGACCCCTGGCCTAGAGGCGGAGCTCTCGCCTCACAATCAGGAGGCTGAGAGTTCAATCCTAGGTAGAGGCTCATATTTGGAATAGATTCTCCTGCTCTAGCAAGGGTGTTGGACTAGATGACCTCCAAGGTCCCTTCCAACTCTGTTAATGCTATGTTCTAAACCATCACTCTAGGCTGTCTTTCAGTTGCATTCTTCTCCCTGGGAAACGACCTTGAGGATCTGAGAAGCAGACTTATTATTTCCATCCGTTTCAATTTCCCCCAAGCTTTCGCGCACCCCCTCCTTCCATCCTCCCCCCACCCCCCAGGATCCATGGCAGGCTGGCACTGAATGATAGCAGAGCACAGGCGTGAGGTGCCAGTCCTGACATGCTCTTCAAAATCAGAGCTTCAAATTTTGTTGACATTTTAAATAACAATAAACATAACATCAAAGGCCTTTGTTTATTTTGCCGCATTTAGAGAATGGGGGTTAAATGTTGAAGAGCAGCCACATCATACAATGGACTTTTCATTGCTGCTCCAGGCTGTGCATTAACCTCGTGGGTCACCTCAGGGCAGCATTTTTCTGCCACCCAGCTGGGTGGGGAAAATATTCCTCAACCCTCTTCTGTAGTTTGCTGCGGACAATAAAAGTTGAAGCGAGAGATAATCATTCAGTAAGGTAGTCCTTGTTTAGCAATGAGGATTGGGAGTAGCAACTCAGCTATTAAGCAAAAAATCACTAGTGGAACTGTGACAGGGCTTATGACTTCAGCTTTCCTTCACTGTTGTTGTTGTTTTTTTAACTGTTTTGGGATTCTTTGGCATTTTAATACCAGTACTTTGTAATTATACCTTATTTTACCATAATTTTACTAGTTTGGCAGTTTCATCCTGACCGGCTCAAGGTTGACTCGTCCTTCCATCCTTCTGAGGTCAGTAAAATGAGGACCAAGACTGTTGGGGGAGCAAGAGGCTGATTTTGTAAACCGCTTAGAGAGGGCTGTAAAAAGCACTAGGAAGCGGTGTGTAAGTCTAAATGCTACTGCAATCTTCCTTCCTTCCTCCCTCCCTCCCTCTCTTCCATGGTGCGCAGTGGTTGGAATGCAGTATTGCAGGCTAATTCTGCCCACTGCCAGCAGTTTGATCCTGACCATCTCAAGGTTGGACTCAGCCTTCCCTCCTTCCGAGGTCAGTAAAATGAGGACTCAGATTGTTGGGGGCAAGAGGCTGACTCTGTAAACCACTTAGAGAGGGCTGTAAAAGCACTGCAAAGCGGTATATAAGTCTAAGTGCTCTGGCTACCTTTGTTTACCAGAGTTCTTTAATTTTTATTTCTGTTTTAGTCCAGTTGATATGTTATTAATCAAATGTTGGTCTGTGACCAAGATAAAATTGATTGATTGCTTTACAAGGAAGTCATAAATGTGAGGGTTGGTTGCAAAGTTGCTTTTTCATCACTGTTGCAGCTGCAGATGGTTGCTAAATGAGACTGCCTGTATCCCTTCCCAGAAATTGGCATCCCTCGGGGCCTCTGTCATGTTTGGAATTGTCCATTGAGAAAATGACAGAGCTGTTGGGAGCAAAGACTCGCATCCCCTCCGGATCTATTGGAGAAAGAAAGCAAATCCCATTAATTTGTTGAAAGAAGGAGCTCTGAATGCCAGCACTGCAGTCGGTGCCGTGGTTTTCTGTCTTCCTTCCAGGTGGATCCAGCTGAGATTTCTTTGGAGTGTCAGGGTATGCAATTGGCACAACTCCCAATTTTACCAGTTTTCAATCTCCCACACTTATCTAGCAAACTGATCCAGTCGTCACTTTTAAGAAATGTTGCCCCTGCTTAGGTGGACAGCTACCTACAGAATAGAGTACAGTAGAACTAGAATTAGAATTGAAGGGGATAGGATAGGATAGGATAGGATAGGATAGGATAGGATAGGATAGGATAGGATAGGATAGGATAGCAAAGGATAGGCAAAGGATAGCAAAGGATAGTACAGGACGGGACAGGACAGAGATTGAATGGAATGGAATGGGATAGATAGATAGGATAGGATAGGATAGGATAGGGATAGGATAGGATAGGTAGGATAGTTTGGAAAAGGACAGGATAAGAGAATGGAATGGGATAGGATAGGGACAGGGACAGGATAGGATAGGACAGAGTTTGGAATGGAATGGAATAGGATAGGATAGGAAATGATAGGACAGGATTGGATAGAATAGAATAGGATAGGATAGGACAGGACAGGGTAGGACAGGACAGGATAGAGAATAGAATAGAAAGAATAGAAAGAATAGAATAGAATCTGAAGGGACCTTGGAGGTCTTCTAGTCCAGTCCCTTGCTCAAGCAGGAGAGTCCATATCATTTCAGACAAGTGGCTATCCAGTCTCTTCTTAAAAACCTCCAGTGATGGAGCACCCACAACTTCTGGTGGCAAGCTGTTCCACTGGTTAATGTTTTCACATGTTAGGGAAGTTTCTCCTTAATTCCAGGTTTCTTCTCTCCTTGATTAGTTTCCATCCGTTGTTTCTTGTCCTACCTTCTCACCTTCAGGTTTATAATGGACAGCAGTCTGAGGCTTATTGCATGTCTGTGAATCAGCCATGTTTCCACCCCTTTTAAAATTCTGGGCCAGTGGGATAATGGAGAAGGAGGGGGCAAGTTGAGGGAACCAGGGGCAACCAGAAATCCAAGGAATTGGTCTGGTGAAAATAAGTCTAAGGGAGAAAGCTGCATTGGAATTTGGGTACTGTAATTCTTTCTACTATGTAAGCCCTGCCAGTTATCTTTCCATGCAAACTCAGCAATTCTTTGAACTTTGGAAGTTTTATGCACACCCCATGAATGGAAAAAAAAAACAACCTACTTGTGTTTAAAATGTTCTATAATTTGGAAGTCTATCTGGAATCTCATTCTGAGGCGCCGCTCTACCAAAGATGCTTAATTCTAGTAGATCAGCGCCACTCAGTGGTAGCTTGGATTTTTCAATTTTCCCCATGGCTGAGCGCACTATAATTTCATTTTATCTTAGTAATAAGCTATTTTTTAACAGAATAGCAGAGTTGGAAGGGATCTTATAGGTCATCTCGTCCAACCCCCTGCCCAAGCAGGGGACCCTACATTTCTGACAGATGGCAGTCCAGTGTCTTCTTGAAAGCTTCCAGTGATGAAGCTCCCACAACTTCTGTTCCATGGGTTGATAGTTCTCCCCATGAGAAAATTTCTCCTTATTTCCAGGTTGAATCTCTCCTTGATCAGTTTCCATCTGTTATTATTCCTTGTCTGGCCTTCAGTTCTTTGGAAAATAGCTTCCTCTCATTGTTTTCATACTTTGAAAACATTTTTACAAACATTTTTCATCTTCTTTAAGAAAATGTTATTTTAGAAACATTATGAAGCTGTGTTTTTTAGTCCCTTTACAGAGACATCGAAAGTTTCTTACTTCCTCTGATCAGTAGACTTTCTGGTTGTCCAGATCCAGCCTGGGCCCAGGTGCTTCTCCTAGACAAGGTGCTTCCTTATCACAGTGTGTGTTGCTGGGTTTTGTGCAGCATAGAAGATGCCTTGGATCATTATAAGCCAGCCTCCTGCACTGCAATTCTTTGCAACTACAATGGATTTAAATTTTTGGTATTATTACTTTGTTGATATTAATAGTTTTAAATACTTTGTTGTGATTTTAGATGTTAGTACATTTAATATAATTTTAGTGTTTAAATTATAATTTAGTATAGGCTATATCTCAGTTATAGATGTTAGTTAGGTTGCTTCACAAATTAAGTCTGTCTTAAATTCTGTGTGCTTTTTTTTATTACCTGTACTGGTCTTTGGCTGCAATAAATTAAATTGGTGGGTTTTTTTTAAGTGTGCATGGATGTGGAATTGAAACTATTGCAAAATGACTCCTTTTTTCCAAATGTTCTCTGTAAACTTGTAGAAAATCTTGTTTGGGAGTATTTTTGAAAACTATTTTTCCAATATTTTCCAGACATTTTAATTCTTTCAGGACTTTTTGAATCAATAAAGTAAGTTTCTTTTGAAAAAGAATCCATAAACCAGGTAGCCAGTTTTCAGTATCAAAATGGTCACCAGCTTCTAAATAAAAGTGACTTGACTTTTGTGTTCAATCCTCTCGAGCAAGAGAAGATGTTCAATTAAGCAGTTGTGAGGAATAAAATGAAGGGATTCAGGCCCCAGTTTGGTCAGAAATATAAACTACCTTCTGGGCAAGTATGTCCCAGGGAGGGGTGGATGGGAGGGAGGCATAGCTGCAGAGCTGAAACCCAGCCCTTTGTGCATGGACAGAGACCATGGGCTTGGGTTGCATTGCCCCTCATGCTTTCACTCCTATTCCTGAAGGACTCATTGGAAAATCAGATAAGAATACAGAATATACTACAGAATAGCAGAATAACAGACTTGGAAGGGATCTTGGAGGCCTTCTAGTCCAACCCATTGCTTAAATAAGAGACCCTATACCAGACAAATGGTTGTTCAATCTCTTCTTTAAAAACCCCAGAGCACCCACAATTTGAAATGGATTGCTTAGTGTTCCGTCCAGAAAAACGCGAGGTAGACCGGGTTCCAACAGTAAAAGTCTTTATTTCAACAATTTAAGTGAAACGGAACAGTTTGGCTCTTGCCGCAGCAGCTTTTATATACGGCTTGCCTGCCGGCTTGTAGCCAATGACGGTTACTTGGTTTTGCCGCCTTTTGGTGGCTCTTTTGGA
>BHFT01071667.1:0-12852 GCA_004320025.1 Laticauda laticaudata | reverse complement strand
CTCAGGAGACCAGGATGGAGGATGGAAAGGCTCATAGATAACTTCTCCTCCCCTGGGAGGGCTTGGTTGGGGCCCACAAGTATCACTTGAAATATGCTGTAGTTACACTCCCTTCTGTTGAATAGTTTTGTTGAACTGCCTCTCTAGAGCTGCATGTCTGCACTTCTCTGCTCTCAGTTTAGCCTGAGTTGCCTTCTTAGGGGCTCGAGCTTTAGCTTTGATTTTAGCAGCCACCTCCTTCTGGACTGATTGGGTGTGTTGCCTACGTCTTTTTCTCTTATTGGGCTGAAGAGACTGTTCCACTGGGGGGGAAAGCTCTGCCTGACCCTTATCTTGCTCCATTGTAGAACAAAAGGCTCTTGCGATGGAAAGAAACTGTTTGTAAATTTTTCTGTTAAGCCCCTGAATAGAAAATGGCCTCTGGGCTTACAATATGGCTGCTCACCTCGTGGTGGAAGGCTTGAATCCAATATGGCCATTGACTACAGGAAACAGGCTCCAAGATCGAAGAATTGCTCCTTAGGCTATACAAAGCCCCGAGCTAAATTAGCAAGGGAAAACGGAGCAACCAGCCACAAGATCAGCTGGCTTGTGCTCTTATCAATTTGCCGATTGTTTCAATGAATGCTCCAAACCGCAGGTGTGGGGGAGATCTACAGATACTTCCTAGCTTGCCTGCACAGAGCTCTGTAATGCTGCTCAGGAGAGAGAGAGAGCCCTGCTCTCCTGGAAGACCAGCTGCCCTGGGAGCTGCTTGAAGAGAGGAAGAAAGGTACTGAAGATTGCTGGTGAGTGCTCTCTAACAGAAACCCTTTCAGAGACACAGCTACTGACTGAAAGGAACTGAGTCAAAAGCTGGGGTCTCTCCCGGGGGCTGGCTTTTACAGACTCAGCTAAATGACATCATAAGAAGGAGTCAACCCATCCTGGGCTCTCGATGCACCATGGAGAAAAAAGGGATATAGCCATATAACATCTACAGTGGATCCTACATTGGCTTCCAGTAGGTTTTTAGTTGAAAATCAAAATGTATGCTTCAACCTTAAAAATCCAGTTTGGGTTGGCTTCTTGGTCGTTGCAAGACTGTCTTCTCCAGGTGGAACCAAAATATTGAGTATATTGATTCTGGCTGGGAATGTTACCAATATCCCAGATATAAGGTGGGTGGGAGCCCAGAGATAAGTGTTTCTCTATGGAGCAGCTTCCCCAGGACTGATGTCATATAATATCAATTTTGATAACTTCATATTCAATTATTCAGCAGAGGTTTTGAAAGTAAATGTCAGTGAATATTAGGTGAATACTGATACTTATTACAATTCATATTGTTTTCTAGGGTTTTTCCCCCTAGGCTGAAATTTATTTTTGCTTTTAATCATATTTTCTTGTGAATCACCATAATGCGGTGTTTAACAGCCTACAAATGCAACTAATTAATTAGTTAATAATCACTGGAACAGACTTCTAGGTTAAACTACCTAAGTGAAATTGAAAAAAGCTGTATAAAAAAATTGTTTAAGTCATCATCAAGGATCTGTGAGAAAAAAATAGAGGAAAGGGAAGAAACAGTACTCATATGTGCTACCTTCAGAAACTTAGAAAATATATGTATTAATATGGTATATTATTAATAATACCATTAATATATCAATATAGGTTTGTTCATATTCATATACTATCAATTGTATGTTTGCTTTTATTTTGCACTCCAAGAGAAAACAGCCATCATTCATATGTGAGCTTTCAATAGATGTTTTAAAATATTTCATTCTGTATATATACTGGGTTCCCTGTACCATTTAATCCTCCAATTAAGATTATAATTTCTTTGCCTAGACAGGCAAAATACACAACAGTGAGAATAGCTGGCTTCTGAGAAATCATGTACAAAAATAATGTCTCTAATCAAACCCATTACATTTTTTTAAAGAAAGAAAGATTTAGCATTTTTGCTATTTTAATCATAGATACTGATTATGAATGTGTTTGATTAGTTCAATTTTGCCACACTATTCTTACTTTTATATGTTATGCTGCAGCTATTATTTGATTTTGATTGATGTGATGGAAAATATGCATCTCTTCAAAGGTTTTCATGTTAATTATAGTGGAAAATTATTACTGCTATTTTATACACAGTGATGAAATGCTACATTAAGGCTTATTTACCCTGCTACCACTTGTATACATGTATATATGCAAGAATTCTGCCTCTTGCATACAGTATGTGATATTGTATATTTTTACTGTATGATGTGTCATATCCACAGAAGAGAAAGCCTATATAGGCCTGGCTTTTGTGTGACTTCCTAACACTTTGTTTGATCACAGAAGAGAATATATCTCACAGGCTGTTCAGAAAACAAGGCTGACTAACAGCTGTTAGTTTATCCCCAAATAGTCACATGGGTTTTTGGAACTAAATCTAATTCTCGTATGGAAAATTGGTTAGGTCAGCTGATTCAGTTTTCCTATTTGCACTTAATCTCCTCATATGGCTGAATTAACCACGCTCCACAAAGAGGATCTTTGTATTTCTTTCCCTGCTATCACCTCATTAAATAGAAGGCAGCTTTTATATAATAGAAAATAAGAAAAGAAAATGCAGTTTCATTCAAAAGCTAAAAACATTTAAGAGGAAACCAGGATTAACCTAGTAAATAGAACAGAAATCATAAATCAACTATGTTGATATTTTATATGGATTTGTTGTTAATTTACCAAGGTTATACCTTTAGGGATCTTTAGGGATGCAATTTGTATTGTGCTTTTCCATTCATAAAACACTGATAGAAGCTAAAAATCTCACTATATGTGCGTGAGGGAGGCTCTCCCTGTGTGTACACAGTATATACAAACACATACCTTTGTACATTTAAGTTACTTATGCAACTGTATATGTGATTAATCATTCATTAATTAATTAATGATTCAATCAAAAAAGAAATCACTTTGGCGGAAAAACAAATCTGGTCACGTTGCCAACTTCAAAAGCCGCAATTACAAAAAAAATATTGTTTTTTAATTGGCTTACCCATATAAAGACGTGAATGGCACCAATTATCACATTAAACAAGAGGAAAACCTTCTACGCACCAATTCCACCTGCATTTTCTACAATTTTGTAAACAATAAACTAAAAGACTCAAGGTCCATCCTGAAAGGGGTAAAGACTGCAATGACAACACCATTAAAGCCAACATCTTTAACACCTTCTTTGGCTCAGAATTTGTAAACAGCAATGGATCAGGCAGTATTTCCTAGTCGAACCACAGACAACTACAATGATGTAATACTATCAATTTTACAGAAGACATTGTTGACAAACACTATGCAATTTAAAACCGTCCCTATCTATTGGACCGAAAAAAGCTATCCACTGCCATAGCCGAACTTCTAAAGCATATCTTTGAAAAATCTGTTGAGGACCAGCTCATTGCAAACCTATGGTCACAAGCCACGGTCATGCAGAAAGGGAGACCCCAGCCTAGTTGAAATTATAGACCAATCTCTTTATCTTGCCTCAACCTGTAAAGTTTATAATAACTAGTTAACCAATCCATTATCCTCTACTTAGAGACAAACAACTACTCTCTAATAAACAATTGGTTTCAGAAAAAAACTATCCTGTAATCTGCAACTCTTACACTGCAAAAACATATGGACTACACAACTCGATCAGGGCAAAAGCAATAGATTCAAAGGTACATGACAAACTACTCCTAAAACTAAAATCTTATGGTATCTCTGGACACCTGCATACTAGATAGAAGCATTCCTGTCAAACAGACAACAAATGGTCAAATTGGGAAGCGTCCTATCAATTCTGTACCTGTCAACAGTGGTGTCCCCCAAGGCAGTGTTCTTAGGACCAACTCTCTTCATAACTCTACATAAATGACCTCTGTGATCAAATTAAGAGCAACTGCGTTCTCTTCGCTTACGATGTTAAAGCTATTCAACACCCAAAGACAATACTGCTACCCTTCAAAAAGATCTTGATTATGTTATCAGAATGGTCAATCAATGGCAACTTCAAATCTCAACAAATAAATGCTCTGCTATCTTACATTATGGCAGAAACAAATCAGAAAATAAATACAAGCTGAATAGTCAAGACCTTCTTGATGATCCAAACTCTGTCAAGGACCTTGGAGTTCTCATCTCTAATGATCTGAGTGCTGAGAGCCCATTGTAACTACATAGCAAAAAAGGCATTAAAAGTTGTTAATCTAATTCCTACGTAGCTTTTTCTCTAGTAATATCACACTACTAGTAGAGCATAACAAAACATTTGCTTGACAAATTACTTTGAATACAGCCCATCAGTATGGAACCCACATTATGTTATCTGATATTAACACAGTTGAAAAAGTCCAGAAATATTCCACAAGAAGAGTTCCTCCATCCTCTAGTCATTGCAGAATACCTTATGCCACCAGACTTGAAATTCTAGACCTCCGAAACCAGAACTACACCGCCTTCGGTTGATCTAAAATGGTATATAAAATCATACATGCAATGTCCTTACCTGTCAATGAATAATCAGCTTTGACCATTACAATACAAGGGCACACAATAGATACAAACTCAAGGTTAAACCGCAGCAAAACTTGATTGCAGGAAATAATGACTTCAGCAACAGAGTGGTCAATATCTGGAATACTCTACCTGACTCTAGTGGTTTCTTCCCCAAACCCCAAAAACATTAACCTTAGACTGTCTACTATTGACCTCACCCCTTTCCTAAGATGTCTGTAGGGGGCGTGCATAAGTGCACCAATGTGCCTACCATCCCTGTCCTATTGTTTCTTTTAATTTTTCTTATATGTATCTATTTCATGTATTCATAACTGTGTTTATACTTATACCTGTTATCTTATAATCACTTGACAAATAAATAAAAATAAAAGTACAATATTATATACAATATATCAGAAGTTTGTCTATTAAAATCATAAAGCAACCAGATTTTTAAATAGAGGGCTTTCTCTTGTGTAGTCAATTAACACTTTGCTTGAAAGGGAGGCATATTGCAAAAAAACTTTTACTATGGCAGATCATAATGTCAAAAGAGGTATGTCACAGAAGAAACAATCCTTCAGATAGGCCATGAGCCACTTCCAATTTTAAAGATTAATATCAACACTTTAAATTATTGTAAGAAATAAATTAGCAACCAATGTGGATTTCTGAAATGGCAATTTTGTGCACTAATTAGCAACCTAGCTGTCACATTTTCCATCAGTTGAAGCTTTTGGATATTTTTCAAATAAAGGGTGTTGAAGTCAAATCATGTTGCAACCCTAGCATGGATAATACATCCGCACACACAGACACAATCTAATAATCTATTTATTACTGTGCAGACTTTTGAGGAGTGTGTATGTTCTGATCAATATCTGTGGATTTACCTATTCAAACAAAATGGCTGTACGGCAGAAACATCACATTGAAAGCTAATTTCCATAGGAAAGGAAGAAAGCAATAGGTATCTAGCAGTTAACACCACCAAGTGAAACAAAGAGATATGGGAGAAATTCTGCACTGCTGGAACTTTCCAAACCTTTGCAGATGAAACAGTTTTTGGATGTTTGGGGTGAGGAACATGTCTCTATAACCTTGAGAATCCTGTGTGGTGTTTTTATTTATACTGACTATCTGAACTAATACATAAGCATTTTACTTGAAACTTACCAGGTGTATGTAGCCCCAGATGTTTCTAGGAGATTCACATACTAATGGGAATTGAACTAATGACTCTTACAATTTAGATGTGCAGAAATATGGAGATGGCTATGAAGGAAACAGGTGACAGCTTTTAGAAAAACATGAAATTTGATCCTTTAATATTGGATAAGGAAGTTGTGATTGCCTTGATGTTACTTTCTCTTTTGTATAAGAGAGAGGGAAAGAAACAATGCTATACTTTCACAATTCTGTTGTAGTTTATATTAATTAAGTAAAAATCTAGTGTTTCTTGTGATGGCTACTTCCTGATCTACCTCAAAGTGCTTATTAGGAAACCTTGCACAATGCATTCGCTTAGGAGCTATCCAGCTTCTGGTGCTGAACAACACTGAAGAGTAATATTATACAGGGACAATTTTTAGAGCAGCATATTCAATCCATCTTCCTTTTCATCAGCGACAAAAAGATATAATTCCCTTGTTTAACAAAGTTTTACCTGACACCCTGACCTGCAAAAATAAACATGTAGACCTATAAGCAATATCTAGAAGAGTAAAAGTGAGGAAGATATGATCTTCCAGCTTTTTTCAGCTTTTTACCTGCTCTTAACCAATGGCCATGCTGGCAAGGAATGATGAGAGTTCAACGTTTTCTGAAAAACCACAAATTCCCCATTCAAGACTTGGAATATTGTTTCTCTTGGGAATAAACAGTCAACCATTCTAAGATGGTTAGCTTTTTATCAAATCCATAAGGAAGATTAAAAACAGTACTGCACTAATTATATAGGAACATGACATAAAAACATGAAATTGAAAGGAATCTCTCTCCCTGACATTCTAAGATGATACAGAAAAGCTTTCAGAATAACATAAATAGAACAAGTTTTAACCTCCTTCTGTCTGACATTTGGAAACTGAAGAGTAGTTCAATTGAAGAGTATTGTACGCTTCAATTATTTTCTCCTTGCTAAAACTATCAAGTTCCCTTACTCCCTCTTTATAAAACACTCTCCAGTTCATTCTACCTTTACTGTCTTTCTTTGTGCCTGATCCAATTTGTGTATTTTTTTAAATGGTCCCTTAAACCAGTGGTCATCAACTGGTGGGCCATGGACCACTGGTAGTCTGCAAGAAAATTTTGGTCTGCAGAGAAATGTCCCCCCAAAGCAATTAATCCAGGTTGCGCGGGAACACAAAGCTGCGCCACCCACATAGTCTGCCCACCTGCTGGGCCCCTTCAACTGAGCGCAAACCTTGACTAAAGCCACGTGAGCTGGAACTGGAAGGTAAGACCAATGGCGGGGGAGGGAAATCTGCCCCGGATGGCTTGCTGATGGTGGGAAAGTCAGTTCCATATTCTAGAGCTACAGTCACAGGACTGGTCCTTTGGTCATCCCAGAGCAGCTCCTCCTCCACCCTGGTGCATCAGCCTTCCATGGACTGGAAGAGCTGCTCCGGGATGACCAAAGGACCAGTCTTGTGATTACTCCAGCTCTGGAATATGGGACTGGTTCGTTGTGGGGTTGGAAATCTCCTCGCCAGCCAGGATGAGGTAATGGTACTGTTGCAGCAAGAGAGAGCATAGTTAAACCACCACATCTCTGTTCCAAGCTGTGGGTTGCACCCAAATTCCCCGCTGGGAAGAGGTGGCTTGGGGACAAAGGGGCTTTGTTCTGCATGAGCAAGCGAGTTGGCAGGGCACTGCTCAAACTGGTGTCTGGGACTCAAAGGCCCTCTTCCTCCAGCATTGGAAGGGGTGCCGCTTCCTATCCTGCCCCCTTTGGGGTAAGCCCAGCTGGGTGCCACATGTTGGGTCTGGCAGTGGACAGGGAAATGATGCACCCTCCCCAACTTCCTGCAGGGCCTGCTGGCAAAGCACCCCTCTCATGCACCCACCACTCCAGTTGGGTGTGTGAGAGGAACACGCTCCACGTGGGAGAGGGAGACACGCTCCATGCCCATTGTGCTGAGCCAAAGGGCACTGGTGGGAAGGGGAGCAGCTGCAGCCGGCTGGCGAAGTGGTGATGGACTGACACATGCAGGAAAGGGAGTGTTTGGAAGATGGCAGCATCAGAACCTTTCCTGGCTCTTCCCTGAAGCACCTCGCACCAGCTGAATCCCCTGCCCTAAATGCCACCGCCACTACTCCCCACCTTGGACAGGACATCTCCCAGGGACAAGAGTTTGCCCAAACTATCTGCAAAATCATCTCTCTCTCTCTCCCTCCCTCCCTCTCTCTTTCTCAGCACTCATGGAAAGAAGCAGCCAAAGTCACTCTCAAGAGCCCGATCGAAGTTTCCTGTGCTGCTTCTGCGAGCGCTCCTTGAGAGAGAGACAATTTTGCCAATAGCTTGGCCAAACTCCTTTGGGAGTCAAAGCACTGAAGTGCAAGTGGCACAGGAAACTTCAGCCAGGCTCCTTGAGAAAAGGTGGTCCATGGGATTTAAAATTATGAGTTTGGTGGTCCCTGAGGTCCAAAAGGTTGGCGACCCCTGCCTTAAACTAATCACAGTAAATGAAGGAGCTTAATTTAGAAAAACAATGGGACTATTTTTTCCTGTGACTTGCTAAAATTGCATTGGGCTTGTTGACAGTCATACCCTACAGCTGACTTATATTCCGCTTATGACCAAACATATTTCCAAGATCCTTCTTTGGATAGCTAACCAAAGAAGGAGAAAATTCAAACATGAGTGTTATAACACTCTTTCCACTGTTGTTCCCTAGCAATCAATACTTAAGCTATACTGCCTATGACTCAAAATTTCCTATAAAATCATCACTGTTACTGGAGAGTGAAAGTTGTATCCTACTTAGCCCCACTTTAAAATCATGGGGGGCAGCAGAAAATTATTTCATCTGCTCTTTTGAAAATCAGATCGGACTCTGTTGGACTTTTTCAGCAGCCCTCCATTACATGTTGAATGTAACAGACTATAGTCACCTCTAAATTTTTACAATAACATATCTTGGAGATGAAGCCTAGCTGGTCCAAGATCATTTCCTTCACTATAGAAAATGTTACATCATTGTCATAACTGGGACCTTATTCTATGTTTCTTTTGCAACTGATTTTGAGCTAAATTTGCCATGTATTAGTTGAAGTTATCTTACTGCTAGGTTTGTTTGCAACTCCCACCAAGAAAGTCAGGTATATATATGGTAGAAGCATTGGATTTATATCTTGCCTTTCATACAAGTCAAGGTGATTTACATAGGACTTCCTTCTAGTTTTCCCCAGAACAACAGCTCTGTGATGTAGCTGGACTGAAAAAGAATGATTGGCCCAAAGTCACCTAGCAATTTCTGCGTCTCAGCTTGGTTTGCAAACAATGGTGCTATTTGCCCACCCAGACACAAGAATATCTATCTTGTACTTGTAGGCACAAATATACACTGTTTGTGCTACTTTACATTTCCATATCTTTTCAAGTTTGCTTCAAGGTATAAAGGAGCAATGAAATTCCTACTGAAAACATTTTATGTTAAGCACCAAATAGTTAATATATGTATGTAAGAGTATTCTGCTATCATATTTTTAAATGTTTAGAATATCTAGACTCTATTATGGGAAGATTTCTTATATACTTATATCACCAGTTATGTGATTTTCAATTTTTTTAGTTGTTTTTGATATGCTATTAATAATTCTGTATTTTTAACAAAGTAATCATAACAGCAATTTAAAAAAATATAGGTGATATAAAAAAGAATAATTACTTGGGGGTAGGGATACCTTACATCCCTTTTGTGCCAGAGTTCCATTATTCCATCTGCACATGTTTTACAATCTATGACCTTTCGCTAGTAGTGATTTATGACATTTAGATGACTATAGAAGATGCTTTGATTCATTTGTGGAGATGCTGCCCTAAAGTGCATGTCAACTAGTATCTGGAATAATTTTGTTATGGTTCTTTCTTTCCTGTCACTGCTTTCACTCCCAGCAGCAGACCTTATCACTGTAGTATAGACCATGAACAATGTATGAGCTGATCACACTTCTTCTCTTCATATTCCTTCTGCTGGTGGACGAACAAAAGAGTCAACACCTAACCATCTCCACCCAGCAATAGCCAGTTTTGTTGGCACAACCAGCTTAGATGAGAAGCCACGTAAATGTATTAAAGTATTATTCATGAATACATTAGTTCATGTATTAGAAAAGTGAGAGTATACATCTACAATGGATTATAATGGGGATACGGAGAATACTAAAGTCCAAAGGCAGGAAAATATATCTAGCTATGCGGAAATAAACCAACTGTATGATCTGCAAAAATCTAGCACTTTTGTTGGATAATTATATTCATTATCTTCCCTGACAAAACTCTACTCAGGTGAAAATAAATTTGTTCAACTGGTGAAAAGACACATCACAAAATTTTGGATGCACAAGGCAAATGCTATGTGTGGTACTTTTCTAAATGAGGAATGCAGTTTTCCTTTGGCCCTAAGTTTCTGTCCCAAGTATTCTGTAATTCTTCCATATCCTTCCAGCCACTTTAATCCATCCCACTACTGACTGGTTAGTACCAGTTAGTACATACTGATTAATGTATGTAACTAATTACTTCACAGCCATCTTAAAGGCACCCAGCCAAACTTGGGTGCAACATCTTCTTGAGAAATATCAGCATTATTTACAATAGTCATCAAAAATCCTCCATCAGAGATATAGTTACTATAGAATAGATTGAATCAGTGTCTTTGAATGCCCAGGAATGAAGTACGATAGACATCACACTGCTACCTATTGATTCTCCAATAGACCATGTTGTAAACATATCAATTCAGTTTGTCTCCAGAACTAGAGATCAATAAAGCACATAAGGCAGCAAAATATGTTGTCAGTTACAAATGTATATGAAATTTGTCTTTAAGGCTATTTTTAGCATGGAAATATTGACTTATCTAGCATAGTCAAGAATCAGGAGTGGACATGCTCCTGTTGGCAGGAGCCTATAGTCAACATTTTTAGGGAGCCTGTGTGTATGGGTATAAACAGGGAGGAGGTAAGAGCTGTTTAATTCTTCTGGAAAAGATTTTTCCTCCCTAGATTTTACAGGGATTTTTTAAAAAGCATATTAAGCCTATTTTTAGGGGTCTATCTATTCCATTTTTGTGCCTCAAAAATGACCAAAAAATGCTGATTTTCAGTAACTGTGATCAGAGGTATGAAAGGAACCAAAGAGTGTTATGAGAATGCAAAAAGCCCTCAAATCACAGAAAATCCAGCCCTCTTATTTCTAGCCTTCTATCATATCTATATGCATGGTTTAACAATGCAATTCTATGCATATCTACTCAGAAGCAAACAAAAAAGATACTAGCTTTAAAACCTGAAACCAAATATGTGTGATCAATTTGGTCAGGATTTTACAACTTTTGAGGGTCAGAGATACATTTGGAATTTTGAGGGCATGTTTTGCTCAAGACTCATTTATGGAAGGCCTGTCTAATCCTTACCTGGCTTTTATGGTAGGCAATTAGTATGGATGTAGATGTAAGACATACTTTATTCAGATTAGGTGACAAGCCTCTTTGAGACACACAGAGGTGATATAATTGTCCTATTGAGAAGTTTCATGTCACTCATCTCTTATAGTGATTCTAAGAGCTAGAAAAGGCTATCAGAGCAACACTAACTGTGATGTCAACCAATGTAGATGCTTTGCTTTTAAGGCCCGGTCGCACTGGCTGACGGATGCAAAACTTATGCATAAAGGACACAGCGGACGAGCAAAATTTTGGGGGTGGTTCCATCCATTGTCATCCACTCCAAAAAGTGGCGAAAATTTGCATAAACAGAACAGAAAAGAACGGAAAAGAATGGACATGGATAGTATGTAGCGGGGATGTTAAACAGATGTTCATAGAAAGCCTAGCAGATGAAAGTGGATAGAAGCGGATGACACCTCCAAAGGGGTTCTGGGGGAGAATTTCGAAGCGGACGCATAGCGGAAGGGGCGGATGCATAGTGGATGAAGCGGATGCATCACGGACACCTATAAGAAACAAAGGGGAGATGGAAAATTATGGAAAAAATTTATCAATATTGATAAAACATTCAACAGCTAATATATAAATGTTATTTGAGAGCTAGGTATGGTTCCCAAGGGTAAATAACAGATTTGATTAGTAGAACCAGGAGTGAAGCAAGGTTGAATTCTTCCTCCATTATTTTTCACCTTTTAAAAATAAGAACAAGTACAATACCTTAATTAAAGAAATAGCTACCTAAACTGGTTAACAGATATTTTCCAGTGGTCTTGTCTAGTGATGACATTGTTATTCTTTTTCTTTATAGAAATGAAAACAATTCTAAAATTCTTGGCTCAGTAATCTCTTTCTGTTTATCTGGTGCATATTTCCTGGATGGCTTCAAAGAGGAGTATTATGTTTCTTTTTTTCTAAGGATGGGCATAACAATCCAACTGCTTTTAGCCATTTGTGTCAAAAATAATGACATAGCTATTGTATAGTACAAGTCAGGGGTTCACCCTGTTGCAGCAGAGATGGTACAATTTAATTTTTTAAAGAGCAATTATGCAAGTTTCTTTATGGGTGCCCTGATGTCCTGGCCTCCCTTTGGCTGTTCTTGAAAACCAATACAGGAAGATTCCTTACCTGGGAAGACAATGTCCTCATGAATAGCAGAGCGTGTGTTTCTCCAATGCCTGCATTACAGAGATATTTATACTAGCTTCACTTCACCATTATAGGGTTCACAGGACAAATCTACACTTCCCTGCTGCTTTCAGGTTCTGTGAATTGACACTTGAAATTCATAGTATGATGTCCTGGGCATAAACTACACTTAATCAGCCCTTAGTTTCACATAGAATCTCTGTAATCTGATATATTCTTCCACATATTTTATGCTCTCATATACCCACCTTGTACTCTTATTCCTCTTTTTAGCTTTAGACTCATTTTTATATATACTTTAATATAAACTTGTATTTTCTAGCTTTTCATACTTTTTATCTTCAGACTCATATATGTTCTATGTCTTCCTGGGCTCCAAAAGATAACATTACCTAATTGAAGAGACCCAGATCAGTAGCTAGAACATAGAACACACACTGTGTCATCCATAGGGAAATGCTGGCAAGCCGAAAAATGCCACCTGAGCTTAACAGCGTTTTGCAAGATG
>BHFT01071665.1:0-10058 GCA_004320025.1 Laticauda laticaudata | reverse complement strand
TTGTGCTTTTAAAGTTGTAGCAACGTTTCAGCAGAATCTCATCTGCCATCATCAGGTTTCTGTATTGAGTTCGTCTGCACAACTACAAATGACGTGAGATAATACCTGAAGGAAGCTGAATAGCATACATGTAAGTACCTGTGAAAACTTAAACACACACACACAAACACATATATGAACTAATCAAGAAAAAGGGAAAAATTGAGGTAAAATGTTTTTTTTATTATTTTATTAAAAAAAATTAACATAAATAAAAATGTTATTAAAAAAATTTTTACCTCAAAAAATTGAGGTAAAAAAGGGTAAAATGTCAATAGGTGGGAAAAAAGGGATGGAGCAGTTGATGTTCTGTTTACAAAACTGGAATAAACAGTTACTTTTAACAATAATAAGGTATTGTAGATATCCTTTTGAATCTTTGAGCTAAAATTTTTAAATACCAGATAAAGTCTCAAAAGCAATCCAATGCCACCTTTTAAATCCAAATATTTCTTAGAAGAAAATTGTGCTGAACTTCCACTGAAAAATCAATGGAGAGAGGGCTAATCAAACTTTGTGGTAGCCTTTTAGATACCATGAAGGATTGTCTATGAGTTCCTGTTTCTCTTGTAGGATGAGGACTCTGAGAATACCCTCTATGAAAGACCTCAAAAAGGAGACAGTCCTGCAGGCAAATAAGAGCCAAGCAATATTAGATGTTTGTAGGTAAATGTTAGCACTTTGTATTGGCCCTGGAAGGCAGTGCAGTGGTTGCAATACAATTGTTATACTGCATTGTCAGGTTCCCATCAGTTTTTGCATTGACATTTTCAAATCATCTTCAAAAACATGCAGTGATTCCTCATGCAGGAATTTAGTACACAACAGCATATGATTATATTTGTATTTCTGATTTGAGTTTCAGGGGAGGGGTCAAACCAATTTGATCAAAACTATTTTGAGAATTTATATTTAAAAAAAATTCTCCATAATTTATAATGGAAAAACATAAAAATGCAAGCAGCTGATTCTTTTTTTCCCTTCTTTTTTCTTTTTTGACAGAATAACACAACAGCAGTGGGAATGATTACTCTTTAAAGGGCCTTTAACCCTGCCAAGCTTCAGTTGGTATCTTCAAGGATTTCACTGCAAAGTATTTCTGAAACATTTCTCCTGAACTTCTAAGGCAGAGCTAGCAGGAATGAAGGAAGAACTGCATAGCAGCCTCCAAACTCTCCTGCAAAGACTAGTTGTGTTGAAATGATAACATCCTGTGCCAAATTAGGAAAAAAGGAATCAAAAGCAGTTCAAAAACTGAACTTCTACTTTTCCATTTGCAAGGCTTGGCCTGACATGAAAAATGATCACTGACTGGCCTTGTGAGGCAGTTTTAGCTTTGTGATTACTGCATTTTCTGGAGTGCCAGGAGGGCTGACAGCTGATTGGAGCACCTGGCTCCTCTACGAAAAGCTGTCATAACTGACAAGATTTGGTTGTGTTAAGGTTGCACTTTGCTGGCAATATTTTTCGTTCGTTAATAGACACAAGTGAAGCAGACTGACACATTGAGATACAATACTATAGAGATATTCAAGCTACGGAAGAGAGACTGTCATAGAAAAAATAATACTCAGCCTTTCTCCAATTAGCTATGTTAGCCCCATATCTATTCAACTGTTATATAATTTATTCAATGAGGCATACTTTAAAAGTCAGGTTCCATTCAAAAGTATTAATCAGCCCAAAACCTATATTCAAAGTTGTGAGAGTTGTGTTAAACTCCCAGTCATATTAGCAAAGCCAGTTTAGAAGTGTAACATTCCTTTAGAATAGAGTTTCTCAATCTGAGCAACTTTAAGCTGTGTGGACTTCAGCCCCCAGAATACCCCAGCCAATGTTAGAATAAAAGAGAGCAAAACTAAGGTTTGATCTGCTACTTTAAAAATGCTGAGACACGAAGTGAATGAAATACAAAGCAAAGCAGAAAGTTGTATTAGGCAGGCATGTCAAGATCATATCATAAAGATTCTCGCAAAATTATGTGGCTCATATGACATCTCCGCATACAGAACTTAAATTGCAATATTGTTTATCATCTATAAAAGCTCCAGAAGCTATGGAAAAGTTATATTGTCAGCTAGATCTCCAGCATGGTTTTCTGAAGCTTGCTTGCTCTTGGATGCCATGGAAATTGGAAGAGGGGCCTGGGCATTTGGGTTGGGAGGTGAGCTGGTGTCAAGTAGTCCCATGAGAACTGGAAAGAGTTTTGCATTCATCAATTATGGTGCTGCTGAGTAGAATTTATACTTCATCAGAGTCAACCGTCCTGTCCAACGCTCCAAATACAAGAAATACCTGCAGAGGAGCTTCCCATAACATCATACTGGATGTTGATTGGACTCAGTGCTGGATCCTGGGGAGGATGGATTTGGGGTGACTTTCAGTGTGTAACTTTCATATACTTTGGTTCAAATCTTGCCTTGCTTATGCTGCTATCAATTCAAACTTACTAAAAGTACCTCTTTTCTAAACCGTTGGGGTTTTCTTTCTTAGGTTTTGAACAGAAGTAGACCTATCACATATATTTATCCCATGTTTTTCCTCAAGAGGTATACAGCAATTTTTCAGTCATGGATTAAGTTATTGAATGACCAAATTCTAGTATGGAGCAATCATCTGATAACAATTTGTGATAACAAAAAAGAGATTACAACCCAAAATTAATTTATATTAAGAATGGGGTTTTATGGCCTCTTCTTCAGCAAAAATTTAAAATTCTCATGAGGTGGTTGAACATGCATAAATAATGGCACAAAGTATCCTAAACTTAGAATTTTTAGGACCCAGGGATCCATTATATTTTTTCCCCATATTATTAAGTATTAGTGTAAAGTATGCCTGAAGATGGGTATTGAGGTGGCAGAATTGCAATTGAAATGTCAATTCCAGGTTTTCCCAGATTTAATCTATTGAATTTTTCTGGATCAATTCAGTCTGACCAAATAGGTGGTAGAGAGATTGAACATTTCCTGGCAGATGGATAAAAGTACTTATTGCTAATATTGCTAAAGGATTATGAGCTATCTTCGGTATTGGCTAAACTTATTCAAGATCAAGCTTGCTTCATTTGCCTTTTCTGCAATCTGTCCATGGCATTTTCATTTTGAGGCTAATAAACATTTGACATCAAGCAGATTTGGATTGCTCGTGATAATTCTGATAAGCAGGTATCTTAATACTTTCTCGTGTGTGTGCTTTCTATCTAAAAGTCCAGCTATATTAAATTATAATTTAATATATATATTATGCCTGCATAAATGAAGGCAGTGCAATTAATAGTGCCCAGAGACCCAATGAAAAATATTGGATTAAATAAGAAAGTCTTATTTAGCTAGATCACAGTCCAATTACAATACAAGTAGTCCTTGACTTACAACAGTTCATTTAGTGACAATTCAAAGTTACAATGGAACTGGAAAAAGACTTATGACCATTATTCATACTTATGACTATTGTAGCATCCCCATGGTCATATGATTTACATTCAAATGCTTGAAAACTGGTTCATATTTATGATGGTTGCAGTGTCCTGGGCTCAGGTGACCATCTTTTCAGACTTTCTAACAAGGAAAGTCAATGGGGAATCCAGATTCACTTAACAACCATGTTACTAATTTAACAACTATGATTCACTGAACAACTGTGGCAAGAAAAGTTGTAAAACGGGACAAAACCCACTTAAAAAACCTCCTCACTGAGGAATATACGTTCTGGGCTCAGTTGTGTTCGTAAGTCGAGGACTGTCTGCACTCTCATATTGACAATGTCATATTGAACAGAACCCGGACAATATACCATTGTTGGGATGTTGCCTCCTTATCACTGGATAAATACATTGATTCCCATTCTTTCTTCAAATCAATGAGTAATTTTTACTTTACTATCCTGGTTCAGAATGGTTATAAAGCTGCAGGTTCCTCCCTAGACCAGAAAGATCTGCATTTTGTATTGCCAACAGATAATTTGGTATATGCTGTATTTAAAGCAAAGGCCTTAATAGTTTTGCACTCATAAATTAAGCCTAGCAAAGTGGATATTGTACCAATGACTAGTACATTGGTAAGGATTGACTAGTACATTGAAAGGATATATTAGTTTCTCTTTTGAATTGCTTCCTAATTTCAGTTTCCATCTCATGGTTGTCTAACTTTTTAGAGGTATTTCCACTTTTTAGTACAAGTTACATTTATGTTATATATGTTATATGTTGAGTATATTTTAATATATGTATATCATAGATACTGAGAATATATGATGCATCAAATATTTAAATAGGAACAAATTAGAAATTTACAGCCAAGTCGTTTATTTCTCTTTTGTTATTCTCTGAATAATCCCCATACTCTGCATACATGCCCATTGTAATGAAATTTGTCTCTATTCGTATAATAGAAGGCATTTAAAAAAAATAAAACCAAAATAAGAGCCTTATCAGGGCTATAAAAGTACATTAACTGATTTTTTTTTTCTGATAGCAACAGCCCACCTTCTCCCTAATTCTGTAAGTATTTATATGTATATAAAGTTATCAATGGACTTATTAACACAAAAATGTCTGCAGAACTAGGATCCTTTGTTTTAGAATAATAAATTGAATTTAAAACAAAATCATCACATGTTGGAAACATAATGTGAGTTATAATCAGTCTCCTTTTGAGAATGAAAATGTTCCAACAATCATGCCTGTATAATTTATCACTGAGCAATGAATCAAAAACAGTAGAGCAATCATGATAAAAATGTAATCCAATGATCTTGGATGAGAGAAAACTACATACTGTACAACAGTTCATTTAATGAATTTCTATCTTTTTTTTTTTAAACATCACTCCTCATCCAAATTAAGTAAACTTATTTTTAAAGAGAAACACCATCAAGTCACAAACAGGCCTTTTATTACTGCTACTGCACCATCTTGACATGCAAGGAACTATGTCGTCAAACTGTAAACAGTTAAATCTTTTCCCTTCCTGGAAGAAAATGAAAATATAATATAATATATACACCAATTATAGTTGTATACCTTTTTTAATTAACACAACTCCACCACTGGTAAGAGTTTATACCTCTGTGCATAATTACCACAATAGCAGCTCTGCAGACTAAGAACTGCTGTTCTGTTCTTCCTTGGGATTTTAACAAGTCCACTGGAACACGTAATCTGCTATTACCAGTTTTGAGTACATACCAACTTCAACTAAAATTGTGCATTTAATGTACACTGCGATGAATAAGATTAAGTAAAGAAATTAAGTACTTAAACAGCATTTCTATTATTTAAATGCATTTTGTGTTTTCTAGATTTGAGACCAGGAAGCCCAAAGAGCATGTTATCAAATTGATTAAACCTCTGAAAGATCCTTTTCTCATTAAATATGATGTCAGTCTTCCTTATATTTAGAGAACTGTATTGTAGCAATGTGTGTGTGTGTGTGTGTGTGTGTGTGTGTGTGTGTGTGTGTGTGTGTAGAATCTGTGTATGGGTGGGTAGGGCTGGCAGAAGGAGACACAGGAAAATGGCAAAAACCAGATCTCTCTTCTATGGGAACCTAATTGGATCACAAAGCCTTTCATCAACAAAATAATGGCTGCTGAAAACATAAAGTGTATTTACAATTAAGCAGCAATTATGAAGCAATAAAAGTGTATCATAATTATTATTTTTCAAATATCTAGACCAATGTTTCTTAGATTATGGTCTAGGAAATACCAGTGGTTTATGAGGTTCTGCAGGTGAGAGTATGGCCAAAATATTGAGGCACTGCCACATCTTATGAGATTCTGGCATAGCCACTCCAAATTTCACATGAGTTTCAAATGAGCAAAAATGCATTTAGATTTGGAATACTGCAAATATTTTAGATATCTGAAGGTTTTTTTTTAAAAAAACCTTTTATTTAATGTTGGAGTTTTATGGACACTATAGGAAGATATGTATCCTCTTGTGAGGTGACTTTTGATGAAGCAGTAGTCTGCATAAAGAAAAGGATGGAAATTGACATGCTAAAAATTGTTTCCTTCTTTCCTTTTGATGGGCAATTTGGTACCGGCCTATATTGAAAAGTCATTCTAACAGCCTTGAGGAAGAAAGCTGTTAGTAGGCCATTGGATACTTCAATGTATGTTTTATTAAGGGAGAAGAATATATATTTGCTTCTAATAGGGGAGATGACTTTTAATAGCTGCAATAAAGGAGAGAATATAGTCAGAATAACATTATTCGGTAGTGATTATGGCAATGATTTTCCCATTGAATATTAAGGCTAAAATCTGCAACAAGCTTTAAATCCATGGATTTCACGGGCCATCAGTATTATTAGTATTACCAGTATTAATGCAGAATTCAAGGCAGTTTTATATAGGAATGTAAAGTTTTTCAACTCCGCCCTCTCATGTCTTGCAATTCTTAACATAGCTGTAAAGGGGAGGGCAGAATGGCTGTGGATACCTTGCTGACGGACTGGTTTTTCCTCCTAATACAATGAGTTAGTTTGGAAAGGAATACAGGAATGAGCTTTCTGCTGCATTCCACATTCTGAACTTATACTTTACCCTGCTTTTGAAAGATAAATTGATATTAATGTATCCAATTTTTTACTTATTGCAATACATGTATTTTATTCTTGTTATATTTGGCTCACTGAAATGTTTGTATTTCTAGCTTGAGTTCTATTGTTACATCTGGCAGTTATAATATTTACAGTATATCCCTAATTATGTCAGTTCTTGTTTCATTTAATTAAATGTGTCCGAATAGTGATCAAACTGAAATACAGGTAATCTATTACTTCTAACTATGTAACAAGTCCTTCAAAATATTTAACATTTCAATAATATATTTCCTTTTCCATTATAAAGCAATTTATAATTTTTTCCTTTTTTCCTGGTAGGGATACTAAAAAAATTGTGGAGAATATTTTATATTACTACTGATGTTAAAATATTTTCTTCAGGTTCAGCCGATATATTCACATTGCCCATTAGGACTTTGGGGGCTCAGTGGGAAGAAGACATGTTAATTCATCTAAGTTGATATACCTTACCATCATCTTTGCTACCATCCAGAGATCACCTCCATAAAAACTGAGGCTGTATTTTAGCTTTCAATGGAAACTCTTTTAAAAAAAAGTTTGGAGAGGGGGAGAAGAATAAAACATTACAGAATATACAAATGCATTCTTGTTTTCTCAGACGCAAGTCCCTTGACGGGTTGAAAGGTGATGCTTTCGATTTCTGATTCCCAAACTCTTATCTTTAGACTCTGAGAGCTTCTGTTGTGAAATGTCTATCAGTGCACTTGCAATTGCCAGCCCTGCAAGAAAAGATAAAAAGAACCATGTAATACACCATTGTGAAAATATTTTCCCAGTTTTCTTTATTCTTTCATGGATATGCATACTGCAGGTTTTGAAAATGCTTTGGAATATTTATTTCAGTCTTTGCATGAGGATGGCCCTCAGTGCTACCATTTAAGGCAGCCATGTCTGTTTTTTTTTTACAAACATTCATATGGGTATTCATAGGAGACAAGATTAAAGCCAATGAACTGATTTAATGGATAGTAGAGTTTTTCATCTATGTCACTTTTTCGGTCCATATCGGTTTCTGAGCAAGAAATAAAATTTCTAACTTCCATGGAGTAATGCAACTTATTATTAACATTCATCCGAGTTCTATAAACTGGACAGTGGGAGTGAATGCTATTTCACTGGAAAACAGTCATGAAGTTATTAAGATTTAAATACTAAGCCTGGTACTGAATTTGAAATATGCTGCCATAACTTGTTCTTCAGGTCAGTGATGTGGACATCTGGCTTTCCATCATGCATGCATATGGAAACATGTCTCCCAAGGCATATATATTCTCCTATTTAGTTATTGTAATGGCATTATGTTCTGTTGAACTGAATTCTGAGTTGAGTTCATACATTCTGAGAAGGCTCCAAGGCAAAATGAGTCTGCTTCTGAAATAGCTTTTTTTTCCAACTTTTCAAGGGGGCAGTAGG
Source organism: Laticauda laticaudata (assembly GCA_004320025.1). Classification (NCBI taxonomy): domain Eukaryota; kingdom Metazoa; phylum Chordata; class Lepidosauria; order Squamata; family Elapidae; genus Laticauda; species Laticauda laticaudata. Next base: position 2,013 of record BHFT01071665.1, on the reverse strand, counting down.
CTAAGGAAACTGGGCATTTAATGTATTGTTTTGTTTTCTTGTACCTCACCACTATACAGAACATCTATCTGGCATATTCAAAGTTAATTAAATACACAGATATAATGAAATCCTTTATTATATTGCATTTATCAAATCCTATTGCCACATAATTAACATACATAGCAAGGCAACTGGGCTAATATTCCTGGCACAAAATTATTCTTAACTGACTGTGTTAGTATTAATGCTGGCTTCATTTCATTTGCATTCATTTCAGGATGAACTTATTAGCAAAATATATGAAAACAAAATGGTAAGAAAAAATATCTGCCATTTAACATTCTTCTGATGAAGTAAACCTATACTGGGATTTAGAGTCTGGCTGTATTACTCCAAGTATCTATCAATATTGGGTATACTGACTAGAGCAGTATTACTACAGCAATACTCAGAACTCCACAAATGGATTTATTCCTGTGTACTATCCATAGCATAACTTTAAGAAATTAAGAAAACCTCGAATCAAGGTTACTAATTCTTATTGATCTCTGAATTCTAACTTGTATTTTTACTCTTAGTTTAAGACATTAATTATATTACTTCTACTGTTATGCATAACACTAGACCATCAGTGAGGTATTCTGTGGCAGATATTAATGAAAATCACAGAGTGATTTTCATTAATATCTTCCACAGAATACTTCACTGTCGGTCTAGTGTTATGCATAACAGTAGAATGTCTCATCATGGTCATCTCAATTATTCCCTTACTAAAAGGTTTCATTTTATAGGAAGCAAGATATCATCTCCAAAATATTTCTTGAGACTTCTGATTGACTAGGCCATTGATTTCAGCATTATGATTTTCCAATTCTTAAAATCATATGAAATATAGTTTATTAGCTAATATAGAATTAATGTTGAAAAGAAAATCTCAATTTCAAAAATATGATTGCCTCAGGTTCCCATGTATTATGGCTTCCATCCATATTGTGTCTGTTCCCCACTGTGTCACCCTCCCTCTTGTGCTGTTTAGGCCACTTTATTGTGACTGCATTCAATAGAAAATAATAGAAAGGATAAGATCAGTTTGTTAAATGAAAGATTATTCTTTGGTTATTCTGCTTCCATGAGAGAATAACTAACTCCCTAGAACAGGGCTCTCCAAACCTGGCAACTTTAAGATTTGGGGACTTCAACTCCCAGAATTCCTCAACTAGTCATGCTGTCTGGGCAATTCTGGGAGTTGAAGTCACAAATCTTAAAGTTATCAAGTTTGGAGACTCCTGCCCTAGAATAATGTTAAATAACAGGGATTAAATATGTTTCTCAGTGATCTTGGAGATGACACTTTCTCAAATTAATATTTTGCTACCAAGGTTTATTGTGTGCTATTTGACCTATTTTGTTTAGGATAACAACCATGAAGGAATCGTGCTTTTCAATCTAATACTGTGTTCTGGGACCTACCGACATGCTGGTGAAGTTCCATTAAAATCAGTTCAGTCCAGAAGATCATTTCTCAAAGCATCACACAAATCATCCAAAGAAATTTACTTACTGTTTTCTCTGGGTTCAACACACTTTCTTGTTATCAAGCAATACAATTAACTGAGAGATAAATTCATTATTTCACACTGGCATCTAAAAGAATTTCATTTACTAAGTCAAAATGATGCACATATGCTGCCGGCAAGTATAATTTACATCAAAACGCTACCCAAGAGTCAATAAAAATGCTGAGGCTTAAATATTTATTATATGCTTTACCTTTATTTAATAGGTTTTCCCACCAAGACAGTTAATATTATTGGATGGAAATGTAAATTCTATGATAGCTACCATTTATTTCCCCTATTTTCATAGCTTGTTTAATTTACTATCCCTTCACCCATTCCCGTTTAAAAACACCTTCCCATTCTTGAACATTCTTCCTATTCTTGTCAGAGGAAAATGCCACCTGTAAAACATCTTATACAAATTTTCTTTATATGCTGTTGACATTTTCATTTTATAATTTTGAGACCACAA
>BHFT01071661.1:0-27419 GCA_004320025.1 Laticauda laticaudata | reverse complement strand
TGTCGTTGGCCCCCGGGACTTCTGTATGCATTCCCGCCACTTCCACTGCTTCCCAAGGTCATCCAGAAACTGCTAGATGAAAGGGCGGAACTGCTTCTAGTAGCTCCTTACTGGCCCAGGTGGCCGTGGTTTGCAGACCTCCGCAGTCTATCCATATCAACACCATGGAGAATTCTGCCAGACAGGGTGTCAGCTGGTGCTCCATTCAAAATTCAAGAAAGAAATACTTAGACTCTTTAGATCAGAGAAAAGATATCTTTTACTGAAAATGAAGTGGTAGCAACCATAGAATTCTGAATCTGAGAAATTAGGCGCTTGAATCACATATACAAAGTGGTGGAAATGTTCCCACCCTCAATAGTTCAACTGAATCTTCCAATTAAAAGTTGTGAATATGATCATGTGGGCATCTTCANGACCATCTGGAGGTTGAGCGGAGTTGTCTGAAGAGCGAAAAGTTTTCCAACAGGGTTATCGCCACTATCCAAGCTGCCAGACGCCCCTCAACAACTCGCATTTACAATGCCACATGGTCCAGTTTCTGCAAATGGTGTACCGAGTCTCGAATTGATCCCATCTCTCCATCTGTGACTCAAATCCTAGAGTTCTTGCAAGAGGGACTTGACAAGGGATTATCACCTAATACGTTGAAAAGACAGGGGCGGCCTTGGTGTCAGTTCTCACTTGTGAAGGTCTACTATCTCTTTCCCATCATCCATGCATACAGAGTTTCCTTCGAGGAGCCACAAATTTACGCCCTCCAGTGGCACACCGTTATCCCACCTGGGACCTTAACAAGGTCCTCGTCGCACTCACTAAGGGCCCTTTTGAACCCTTCAAATCGTCAAGTCTCCAATTTCTGACATATAAAGTAGTTTTCCTTTTAGCGATCACTTCTGCTCGTTGTATTTTGGAAATTGCTGCTTTGTCTTTCAGACAAGATCTTTGTGTTTTCCATTCTGACTGGGTGGTCCTTCGTCCTGATCCTACATTTATACCCAAAATTAACTCGGTCTTTCATAGGGCACAAGAACTGATACTTCCTAATTTTTGTCCCAGACCATCCCAAGGGTTGGAACTATAAAAATAGAGAAAACTCAAAACTACAGTCAATATTCTGTTCACATTTAAACTTAAGGAGAATATTAAAGAAATTACCTGATATTAATAAAATGATCAACAAAGAAATGGATTATTTTGAAAAAAACTATCTATTAGCTCAGTTATGAGACAAGTTATCATTAGAAGCAGTGGTGGGATTCAAATTTTTTTACTACTGATTCTGTGGATATGGCTTGATGGGTGTGGCAGGAGAAGGATACTGTAAAATCACATTCCCTCCTCACCCCATTAACCTGCTTTCCAGCTCAGTTCTCCTATGCAGGGCAACAAAAGAAGAGCCAGCCAATCAGCTGGGACTTGGGAGGCAGAGGATAGATGGGAGCAAGGCTAGTCAGAAGTGGTATTTGCTGGTTTCCCGAATTACTCAAAATTTCTGCTACCAGTTCTTCAGAACTGGTCAGAGCCTGCTGAAGACCACCTCTGATTAGAAGATACAACAGCACTGAAAAAAGTGACTTATGACTCTTTTTTCACACTTATGACCATTGCAGCATCCCCATGGTGACGTGATCAACATTCAGACACTTGGCAACTGACTCATATTTATGACAGTTATAGTGCCCCAAGGTCATGTGATCCCCTTTTGTGACCTTCTGGCAAGCAAAGTCCATGGAAAAGCCAAGATTCACTTAACCACTGTGTTAGTAAGTTAACAGCTTACCAGTCACTTACGAAATGCAGCAAGAAAAATGGAAAATGGGGCAAAACTCACTTAAGTATGTTGCTTAGCAACATATATTTTGGGTTCAATTGTGGTAATAATTTGAGAATTATCTGTATTTGTAAAAATAGTACTGTTTTTTTATTTGACTGACTTTTTCCCTGTTCCTGAGAATGCAACTACGGTACCTCTCATTGGTTTAAATTGTCAATAATACACTCTCCTACCATAGGTCTGTAATTGTGCTCTTCCATATCATTTCACTTTGTGAGGTTATTGTTCTATTTCTGAAACAACTGAAAGTTAAATTCTGCACTGATTGAATTGATTTTTCAAAACAGCTTAAGGGTCTGCTGTATAAAGTGATTGTAGAGAGGCCTCAGAGAGTAGGCTGAGATATAACTGTTCGCATATAAAATTGTAATGATCGTTTCCATATGATCTGACTAGGGGTGCTAGTGTTCTTCCCATGCTTAGTTATTAGGAGAAAGCAAAAGTATTGTAAAATGTACTCTTGATAAAGATCTTTAAGAAATGGGTGGGGTTTAATTAACATGACCCATAGCAGGATTGTGAGAGAAGGGATGGGACTACTTGTCCTTTGAAATCCCTTCTGGTCTGAAACAGATACTTAAATTAAACTGTGAATGGATTTCTCTGTATTTCCCCTCCTCCCCAGATTTGCACGAAGCAAAATTCATATTCTTTTCCAAAGACAGGAAAAAGATTGCCAAGGGATGCATTCTCCCTCCCCTCCATAGGAACGTTTCACTCCAAATAATTATTTCTCTATTCTTAAGTATATTGCAACTCCATTGGCTATCTAGCAACTTATAGGCTAAAAGTAAAGCAAATATTCACTGATATTAACAAAAAGACTTTACAGTAATTTGAAGATTACTGGGGGGCCCTATACGGCCACATCACACTGGAAGTGGTTCATGAATTAAAAAGCAGTCCTACCTCTCCCTATCTATACATCCTGCTCCCTCTCTCCCCATATTTTAACTATAATTCTAATTTTGATAATTTCTACTTTTATGGTTTTGGAAATATTTATCATTTTTTTACTTTAATGCTTTTAATGCTGTAAGCCTCCCATGGCCACTTTAAATTGAGATGGATGGCAAATAAGTCAAATGAATGAATGAATGAATGAATGAATGAATGAATGAATGAATGAAAATAAATAGATAGATAGATAGATAGATAGATAGATAGATAGATAGATAGATAGATAGGTAGATAAATACACACACAAGCAAATAAGCAAGCAATACAGTCTTCTGGCTGGGCCCTTCCAGCTATATTGGATTAGAACATTCATTGTCCCTCAGCCAGTAGGTTTTAATGTATATATGGATGACATCAAAGGAGGCAAGGTGCTTTGAGTAACATTGGCACTATAATGTGACATTAAACTTAGTTAAAGTGTCTATCAAAAATGCTTAGTTGTGTTCATCTACTAATAATTATGAATAATGTAAATAAGGACACAATGTAGCTGAGTGCACATTATTGCAAATATAATATATGTTGTTACTTAGTCTGCAAGCAAGATTATTTGAAGCTAGCTGGACTTCTACTGGCTCACGTGCAATGGCTTGGATTGCCTGAATAAAATAAAAACATGAATCATCTGTTTCTGAAACAAAGCTATTATGGCCCTATGAGATTTCTGATGGAAATCCCCCTGAGAAAATGCAAGCCAATAGGAGGAAAGATAGGATATATCATTAAATATTCTTTAAAGAATCATAAGAAAGGGAGGCTAGGAAGGGCAAGTTGTTCATGAGAAAACACTAAGTAAGAAATGCATCTTGAAACAGATGACCATCTTCAATCTACTTCATTGACACAGTATTAACATAATTAGTTTAAATGGTACAATAATAGTGATGCCAATTTGTGATTTGTTGTAATTAACTCATTCTAGCTTTATTGTATAGCTCTTAAAGCTATAAATTGATGAAGAAAGGTAGCAATCTAAGTATCTTAGAACCTCAGAAATAAAAATGGTACTTGGCAAGGAGAAAGAGGAAGGAAGGAAGGAAGGAAGGAAGGAAGAAAGGAGGAAGGAAGAAGAAGAAGAAGAAGAAGAAGAAGAAGAAGAAGAAGAAGAAGAAGAAGAAGAAGAAGAAGAAGAAGAATTAAACAATAGACAGTTTATTGAATAAAGTGGAAGGAATTGCCATGACATTCTACACTGCAGTGTGAAATTCTTAATGTTCTCTGACTGTCACCACAGTAATTATGTCACCATAGTTGGGTAATTAACCAAGTTTAGAGAGCACCAAGGACTCCATATTTCCACCTAGAGCTACAGGTGTTCTCTTCATTAGAATAATTCCACAGTGCTACCACAGGGATCATGAACACTAATAGCCTAACAAATGCATACCAGCATTTTTAATCTCCAGTTACTTCGTGCTGTTGTGGTCAATACCACATTGCTCAACATGCCCCAGCCTTGCCAATGGCAGTGAGCCATAGGATTGTTGCTCTTCCTTACCTGAGATTCCTCCTTATGTATATTCTCTTTGTCAACTCGAGGAACTGTTGCCTTCAAATGACCAGACAAAAGACTAATTCTTGCAATCATATACATATTAATAATGTATATATTAAATTTAAAAGTTATGGCTAGACTTTGATGGGAGAGTTACAAGGCTGGGTTAGTTCAGCCTAATTCAGCAGAATTGATGAGAAGAATATTTGAGGTGCTTCTTCACCAGTGTTGTTGCTGCTATCCCAACTGTTTAATACCAGTATGAGAGTTATGTAGGGTTGGAACTTCAGTAGTGATCCCTAAAATGAAAAGAAAAAGAACTGCTTTTGAGGAGAGTTGTTCAACACCCCAATGGCTTAAGATTTCCAATAAACATTGAGCAAAGATGCATTGTACATAATCTTAAAGTTAAATAGCAAATGAATGAACAGCCACATTGAGCCTCTGCATGTCCCCAGGAAACTGAAGCAATGAATATGGAGGCCCCAATGTTGCATATATGGAATTGTTAATAGGAACAATGCTATTTCTCTTCCTTTTTCTTTCTCTTCTGCACATAACTCTGCACAATGACCTTCCAGAATTCTAGATTTTCAGAGGACAGCTTAGAATTTGGATAAAACTGTTTGGGTTAAGAGGAGACATTTCAGTAGGGAACCCATGAAATAATATCTCCGGCACTGGCATTAAAGCCAATGTAAAGGTATAACAGAGAACAATTGCATATCAGTATTTCTCAACTTTGGCAATCTGATGTTGTGTGGACTTCAACTCCCAGGATTCCCCAGCCATCCACACTGGTTGGGGAATTCTGGGAGTAGAAGTCCAAACAACTTCAAGTTGCCAAGATTGAGAAACACTGACATACCCACTTTGTTTAAGGTATCGCTATTACTGTTTAAATTTAATCTTAGCCAGAATTGGCTATCATTACCAATTCACAACGGCAATGACCTAAGGAGGTGATTCTGATTTAAATTCAAAGGAGATTAAAATCAGACTCCTGGTTCTGTCAGGGCCTGTTGGGACTTGATCCGATTCTCCTGAGATCTGCATCCAGCTGCACTGTGTGGTAAACCACTGAGCTGCTGGTTTCAGCAACTATCTAAACAGAGAAATTCCTTTCGGCCTTGGACTGAGTCTGCCCACTCAACAAGTTATAGGTTCCTTTTAGATGAGAAGAACTGAGGTTGCTGTCCATACTAACCCTATGTCCAAACTGCAAGGTACTTCAAGGCTTCGTGGTATTCCTATATCATCAGATCCCAAATTTGCTCTTTTTCTTTTTGGTTTGTCCTTTGGTCATGCACAAACTCTTGGTTCCAAAAACCTCAAAGCCCCAAATTATTTATTCCCATCTCTACCTCAGCTGCCCAAAATTAGACCTTTTGGGTTAACAGAGTCAACTAAAGGAAACACACCAATAAATTAGGTGAAAAATAAAGGGGAAAATGGTGACGCTTTGAGTGCACCCAACTCTTACAAGCTGTTGGATGTATATTGTTCTCCTGATGGAAAGGTATATGAATTCTTCCTTCTACCAAAAGTCCCATTGGTACATTTCTTCTCATCCCACTTTCTCCCTTAATTTCTGTCTTTAAACTAATGACTTTTCACAAATACCTTAGATACAAACCAGTTAAGAGCTGAAAAAAAGCCAGACAAGCTCTAGAAGACAGCAAAGAACTTTCTGTGTCCCTTTGCAGTTATCCAGTAGTTTTCAGATCCAGTATCCCCCTATACACTTTCCTAGCTCTAGTAAAAGTATGTTTATCTTCATTTTGCCATAAGTCGCTGTTCTTCCATTAACATTTACCCTTCTTTTATTCCAACCTATCTTGATGGCTGCAGCCTAATTTAGTTGGGAAAAGGCCATTTGTCATTTTGTATTTATTTAATTTTTATACCATGCCCCAAACTGTAGATTCTGAGCAGCATACGAATCTAATAATAATAATACAAACTTTGATTGAGTGATTAATTGTGATCAAGTTTGTGTTGACTCTTAGCAATCACATGAATTCCTTCCAACATGATCTATTTTCAACTTGGTCTTTAGGCTTTTCAATAATGTGTCCATTTTCCTGGTTTTTCTCCATTTTTTCTGATTATTATTGACTTCTCAAAGGAACTGAGCCTTCACTTGATATGTCTCAAATATGACAGTTGGATTTTGGTCATTAGTGGTTTGAATGAACATTATAGTTTGATTTGCCCTATAATCTATTTGTTTTCTTGTCTACCCATGGTATCTTCAATACTGAAATTGAAATGTATCGATACGGTTTCTATTCTGATAGTTCCATATTCAACTTTTGAATCCATAGAGTCGCTATTGACTAAAAATTCTAATTATTGTTAGGGTAAACACACTGCAGCATTTAGAAAAAGAAAAAAGCAACAAACTTAAAATCATTAGAGAAAACCGGCACTCAAGATGCATGGCACAAAACTTTGGCTCATATTGAACACATGTAGGAGAAAGTTGTTTTAATGGTCTTCCAAAGTTATTTCTAAGAGAAATAACTATAAGAGATTCCAGACCATGTCTGTACACAGAAAGATGTACTTTCTTGTTTATGTGCCTTAATCTCCCAACATGAGTTCATTGGTGGGGCTGCCCTGCCAAGAATATTACCACTGCATTTTCAACCCTGAATTATCTCCAAAGGCTACCTTGTGTAGATTCCGAATTCAACTGCATGGTGATGCAGGCATGACTTATAGTTTAGTTATTTGTTACATTTATTTGCTGCCTATCTTGCCATGGTGCTATTCTAGGTGACTTACACAATATACAAATAGAGAAATGAAGTGTAAACATAACAATAGCAAAGTAATGGAACAATATAAATACACAGTGAAAACACTGTGGTGTCAGTTGGCCAAGTGAGGAAGCAGGGAGTGACGGTGGAGGTGGGGTTTGCTATCAGTCTAATAGCCTCCTCCAGTGTGGTACTCGCCCATTGGGTCCCCTTTTTTGTCAAAGTTGTCAAGGTATCCTGGTCAAGTAGGGTTACAGCTGACACACTTGCTGAAGCTCATTGAACTTTCTCTGGCCATGGCCTCTTTATTACAGTTTAAACAATAGCCCTGAGTCCAGGAAGGCCTCCATATCACCAACCACTTCCTCCGAATATGAGTGTGAACCTCTTTGGAGTTTACTTGGCTTGGGTTGATATTCCTGAATGTTTCACAACATTCAGCATTTTAGTACAGGATGGATTTAATGTGATCTATTTTGCCCCATCAGACAGATAAGAGTTCAGATACTACTTTAAGCTTTCCATTGTATCCCTGGCTTGGACTGGGATGATTGGGCATTCAGTCATTAAATATTCTTTCTCAAATAGCATAATGAGACCGCTCAGCTTTATAGTACCCCAAACACATGGTCTCAAGGATGTCCCCAAGACCACAATCTGAAACTCCCTCAAAAGAGAACTCTAAACAGAATTGCTAGGCCGAAGTCTACAGATGCAATAATTGCAGAGAAGTACTGATGCTTTGCTGGTCTTATCAGCATTGTGTAGACTTGAGGGAGAGCCATGATCGGTTGGATTTATTTCAGGTATTTCACCATCAGTCTAGGGCACCTTTTTGTCGGCTGTGTTAAATCTTTCGGAGTCAGAATCCTTGCTGATTGATTGGAATCTACTTGGAGATCTACCAATACCTATCCCTCAATTGGCCATTAAGCCAATTAGGGGAAGTTAGGTATCTATTACAGCTTTTTCAATATGTCAGACAAAGAAATAATACACAGCTCTTAAAACTGCCAGATTTTTTTTAAAGAGAAGAACCACATTACAATCCTTTAATAATTTTTCCCTCTGTTCTCTATTAGAGTAATTTCTTACAACCAGAACAGCCTTAGAATGTATAAACTAATAAAGTAACATTCCTTTGTTTTTGTCCTTACAGATAAAAAGAAATTGCCCCACATTAATGAATCATCTCAAACTTTACATTACGATATAGACATAGCTTCCCTCAAGAGGTAATCCTCAGTTTACAACCACAATTGAGCCCAAAATTTCTCTTATTAAGCAAGACATTTGTTAAGTGAACTTTGCCTCATTTAATGATCTTTCTTGCAATGGTTGTTAAGTAATCTGGCTTACCTATTGATTTTGCTTGCCAGAAGATTGGAGAAGTTGGTCACATGACCCCAGGACACTGCAGCCATCATAAATATGAGCCAGTTGGCAGGTGTCTAAATTTTGATCACATGACCATGGGGATGCGGCAATTGTAATGTAAAAAATAGTCATAAATTCCTGTTTTCCGTGCTATTATAACTACAATAACTTGTTCCCTATGCCATCTGTCTGGTAAACTTTCAAGATCCAACTAGACTGTGTTGTTTCTCCGTGTCATATGAAAAATGTGAGTGTATGCATAATTTTGCATTTATTCACTTATTTTGTCATGTTTATGTAGCATATAGTGGAGGTGGTGACCCTTTGAGAGTTGTATGCAACAAAATTTCATTTTAAAGTATGCCGATTAGTGTACATTCAAAATGACAAAGTTATTCCAAGTCTAAAGTCTACAAAAGGTCACTACATGAACTGTTGTAAGTCGAGAACTACCTGCATTCCAGAATCCTGTACCATCTAATTACTAGCTGGACTGTGGCCTCAGAGAACAAAGGTAATGGGTCTATTTAGTTGAGGAAACTGTAACATCTCCAAATATGCATGGAAATTTATTGGAGAAGGGATGGATGTCAGATAGAACCACTTTAAGCTTTTCAATCTTAATAATATAATAGGGAAAACTTTGGGGAGTCTTGTGAATGTATTATTGTTATTTTAGAACAAAACAATAAAAATGCACTGGCTCCTGATTGATTAAATTAAGGGAAGAACGCCCAGCAGGTGAAACTAAAACAGCTTGATGTATTGATCCAAGCTATATTTTTATACAAAAGTGTACATGCGCACATTTTCCTACTGCATAGAAATTCCTTCCGTCCATTTGTCAGAAGAAAAGCAAAAGGTTTTGTGACAAGCGCCAATACAAACATACTGACGGACCAAAGCTCTCTCCACCCAAACTGTAGCCCCAGGACCACCTATCAAGCCAAAGCTGCCTTGCCTGGTTCCAGGAAATGCTTGGCTTGCTAGTTAGAAGGAAGGCTGTGCCTCCCATAATAGAAATGTGGCTAGAAAAGAGCCAAGAATAGAGCAGGCAGGTGGTAAGTTTTCCTTCAGCCTTGCACCTCTGGTTCCAGATGTGGCATTGCTATTCTGTTTAGCTGCATCCTCTTAGTTTCCTTCCTAAGATATAGTTGGAGGAAATACTAGGTTATTTGATATCCATTCTTTTTCAGGTTAACTTCCAACCTATTTCCAGATGTTTCAGACAAAGGGACAGTGAAAGACAAGATAACAGATGTAGGAAGAAGGCAATAGGACAATGCTACAGAATGAGAAGGTGGTTTTCTGACATGGAACTGATGTCCTCACATTCTTACTTCGTAGTGGGGGCGGCTTCCCCTATGTCAGCTCTCCAGCCTACCGATTTGACTGTGGAATGAAAATTGTGAGTTGGATTATGGATACATGTTGGATTATACATATTGCATGTAGCTTTCAAACCTCCAGTATACACTACATAAACATGACTAAATAAATAATTATTATGAAATTATGCATATACCCCACATATATGACACAGAGAAACAACACAACACAATAATTGACTGCAACTATTAAGGTTTAATCTATTAAACAAAGTTATGGCTTCACTTGCTCTTGGCCATCACAAGCAATCAGGCAGGATGTTTGATTGAGAGTTCTCAAAAAAGGATTATGGGATCCCTCAAAGGTAATAAAACAGATTAAATCCAGATTATTTTTGGAATATAGATTTAGAAGGCGCCTGGTTGGTTTAAGGGTTAAGGGACCAGACCAGAAACAACAAGACTGTGAGTTCTAGTCCTGCCTTAACCATGAAGGCAACTTGGGTGATCTTGGTTCAGTCATTGTCTCTCTCTCTCTAGCCCTAGGAAGGAGGCAAGGGCAAACTACTGATGAAAAACCTTGCCGCCCCCCTCCCCCCCCCAAAAGACCCTGCAGGGATTTGTCCCGGTAGTCACCAGGAGTCAACACACAAAAGCCACATAGAGCATATCTGATCTGTACAGCAATTTTGCAATAAATCTATAGCAGCCATCACTTGCGACCCAGCTTTCTCTTCAGATCAGATTATGATCGTGAACATGTAAGAGAAGCTGCATTATCTAGCCAAGGAAACAGTCCTGTCCTCGCATGCTTTGCTCCTCAATAGTAAATATTCAGATTGCTTAGTTGTGGAAGAAGAGACTGGTAGAGGTTTATGTGAGCTGGGGAAGGAGTAATACCTTCTGCGAACAGATTAAACTTGATCTGGTCCTTCTATCTTTACGTATTTGCAATGGATTGTCAGACTAGCTATACTGAAAGGTAGGCAAAAGGTTTATTTATTACAAACTTGAGTCATTCTTAGGTCAAGGAAAACCAGAATATCATTCTGCCAGGCTTCTCTAGGGCAAGTGTGTGTGTGGGGGGGGGGGGGGGNGGGGGGGGGGGGGGGGGGGGGGTTGTCTAAACCTGGTAGGAATGACTTAATGCCAGGCCTGCTGTAAAGTTATAGGGCTTCATACCTGCAGCATTGCTAAGATCTTCTTGAGATGTATTGGCATCAAATTAGATGTGCTGCTGACTAATCAATGCATTTAAACCGATCTCTGCTCAAGTCATGCATGAAGTTGTGTGTCTGGGCATGCATTTTTAAAGAAAAAGAAAGAAAAAAAAGAGCCCTGTAGTAGGAAGTGCTGAACTTTCATATGTTTGCTGTCAGGGGTAAATTAAAACTATGAAAAACTCCATGGAGAGTAGTAGGTCCTGAGCTTTGTTCCCAAAACATGACCTGAATTTGGGGAGGGGGCACAGAGAGAGAGGGGAAGGGAGGGAGGGAGGGAGGGAGGGAGAGGGAGTTTATGTCCAACAGAAACCCATCCATGTGCTCTCTCAGAAGCCAAAGACAACTAGCTCATCCTTGTGAAAAATGCAAACACAGAGACACCAATTTATCACTTGCCATTTTACAGGATATAATACAGACACAGAAAATAAACACACACAGATAAACATTTTTCTTGTCTCTCTGTTTCCTTTTTTTCTCCTAAGCACAAATACATTACAGAGTGACTCCTTCAGATAGGTCAGCCATTCAGGCTTCCACATCTGAACATCTGGATGACCACTAGAGGGCAGGCAGGACAATTTTCTGTGAATCTCTGCTGCCCTCCAGGGGATATCTTCATATTTCCAATCCAGACGTGGCAGCCTTAAAGGCTGACCTCTCCCTTTAAGATTTGATAGCCCTAAGCAATCTAACAGTATTACTTGGGTTATCTCTTCCTCTACATATAAGAAAGAGAAACACATCCAAAGTGAAAGCTAACTTAAGGTATTTTGGATGCTGCATTAGAATGGTAGATCCCTTTGCTTTTCACATAAACACCTTAATAGTCATCACTGCATCCTTTCCTACACTCCAAACATTGTTAGGACATAAATATTGGAAGCTCTTTAGCAACCCAGACATCTATAATATGACATCTATAATATCTGATCTCAAAAAGAAAATTTTTCTCCACTGTTCTTTTTGAGATGTGGAAACATAGTTTTTAATAATATTGCTATGCTGGCAAACATTCTAGAGCCAAGCTGTATTCTAAACTAAAGCAATGTTTTTCAATCTTGCCAGCTTTAAAATGGATAGACTTCAACTTCCAGAATTCTCCAACCCATATAGGAGTTAAAGCTTACAGATGTGTAGGCCTAGTTGCCGATACAGTGAAATACTTGTTTAGAGTGACATATTGTCAATTTTTCACCTACTTTACCTCTTTTTAAAAAAATATTATAGTTTCAAGGAAAATCTTTGCCCTAGAACTTTCTTCTCCTTTTCATTTTGTTCATTATTACTCTAACATCTTTTTTATCTCGTCTTTGTTCAAAGATTTTCTCATTCGTTCTTATTTCTCTTTTGGTGTCTAGTCCTCTAACTTTTGGATACAAGCAGTATTCACATATTATCTTTGGGAGTAAGCAACATTATTGCGCAATAGGGAGAAAAGTAGTAGTGAACAAAACAAAGTAAGTAGGAGATAAGAGAAAAGGAAAGCTAATTTATCATCAGACCATTCAGTGCACTTCTTTATATTTTCCTATCTTTGCAAATTCTCCTTGTTTCTACTATATCCACTGGTCCATAAGTTGCCATTTTTAAACTTCTGATCTCTGTCTTTCTGAGAATCTCATCCACCAACAGCTTTCTTGGTCTTCCTCTTCTTCCCAACTCTTTTTTTTTATATTTGCTTTGCAATTAAATCTTTGTCCCTTCTCTCTCTCTCTTTGTTCCTAAACCATTTCTTTCCTACTAGTTGCTCACTTTTGTTATCATTGTAGATTTACACTATTTATCAATCTATTTATCAACCACTCCCAATAAAAAAAATTAAACCCTCACAGTCTTATTAACCAAATTCACTGGGGGGAAAGCTGTTAGTTTACAGAACCCTGGTACCCCATTTATAATAATAGATTGTTTGATCCTCTTTCTGAATATCTCTTAAAGCAAAAAGAAGATTGCTACAGACTTCTCTAATATGGGAGGGATGTGAAAGGTTTGCATGATCTGAAGAGAAATCAAGAGTTCTTTATCTTTTTACGATATAAGCTGGCTAACCAGATTCTCCTGCAAAGATTTAAAAACATGACATATAAAAAAAAATGACTAGGGCATCACTGAATACCAAGATTTGGGTGGATTATTTCAACTGAGTACTAGGAAATTATCCCACCTATCTATCCTTCCGAAACTGCATAGCAAGTTCTTCAGAGCCAAATGAAAGCTTATTCCACCCACATTCCTAAATAATAAACATTTCCAAATTCCACTGAATCAAAGAATTTATCTCTATGAATCCAGAGGAATCAAAGCAATAAACAACATTTTATTATACTGCTCATTTTATAAGAACTCGCTCTAAAATTTATTAGTTCTCTAGCATTGGAATATCTGGGTGGAACAGATGAGTTTATACAACTCTCCTCGTTTTGGTTAGACACTATTATATAATTCTCGGGGTAGCCATGTGTGTAGCTGTTGTGAAAAATTCACCCACATATTATTCAATCTTTTTTCTTGTCGATTTAATTCCACCTAGGGCTTAATAATATTTTATTAGCTTGAATTTATCTTTGTGTTCAATCTCTGATTACAAATGAAGATTAGTGGACATATTCTGTCTTGGATCTGTACTGGAAAGAGTACAGAGAAGAGCAACAAAGATTATTCATGGACTGGTGGCTAAAACATATGAAAAACAGTTGCAAGGATTGGGTATGTCTAGTTTAATGAAAAGTAGGACTAGGGGGGACATGATAGCATTGTTCCAATATATAAGGGGCTACCAAAAAGAAGAGGGAGTCAAGCTATTTTCCAAAGCATCCAAAGGCAGGACAAGAAGCAATGGATGTAAACTGATCAAGGAGAGAAGCAACTTTACTGAAAGTTAGAAAAATTAATCAGTGGAACGACTTGCCTCCCAAAGTTGTAGATGCTCCAACATTGGAAATTTTTAAGAAGAGATTGAACAACTATTTGTCTGTAATGGTATAGAGTTTCCTGCCTGAGCTGAGATTGGACGAGAAGATCTCCAAGGTCCCTTCCAACTCTGTTATTCTGTTATTCTATCATTCTTTGCAAAGTGTCATCTTTTCTTCCAGATTCTGAGAAGTCCACTGCAATGTTTTATTTATTCCCACTCATGCTTTACTTCCATCATATATTGCTTGTATTGTATATAACAGCCTATACTTGTGATGAAAACCTATGGCACATGTGCTGGAAGTGGCACGTAGAGCCATGTTCACCAGCACGCGAGCCATCGTCCTGGAGCAGGATCACTGCGCATGTGCACACACCCGATCATCAGGTAGCTGCCGTGCATGAGCGGGGGGGTAGGGAGCGTGTGGAAGATATACATGCATGCACAAAGCATGGGGTGCACAGCAGGGGTCATGTGCACATGCATAGGAATGCACGATGTGGGGGGAGGTCATGCGTGCATGTGCAGAGATGTGTGCGTGCAGGCGTAGTGCATGCATGGGCAGGGGGCATGGAGCCCGCCATGTGCATTGCCTGATGGGTATTGGCACACGTGTGCGCACGCATGCACTTTTGGCACACAAGGACGGAAATGTTAGCCATCACTGACCTATACTGAATATCACATGCACACAAAATGTTCTATAGTTTGGGTCCATTCACTTTATCATGTTTCTAAATTAACAAACATAACATTTTTTTTCACAATTTTCTGGATAACCTGATGAAGAGCAAAAAATCTTCTGAAGCAGGGGTGGGATTCTACCAGTTTGCACCTATTCACTAGAACCGGTTGTTAACATTCTAAGCAGTTTGGAGAACCGGTTATTAGAAGAAATTACTGTCCTAATCCTGTAAGGAAGGCAGGAAGGAAACATTCTGGTGTTGCTTACAGAAATTGCCTCTTCGTTGACCCTTATTACATTCTTATCAGGGCTAGACTTCCTGTCTCAGGAACTTCTCTGGAGTTTTTTTCCTCTCCTTTTCTGGTACTTTGCTTGAATGGAGTACCATTCAAAATTACAATGGCACTGAAAAAAGTGACTTATGACCATTTTTCACACTTACGACTGTTGCAGCATTCCCACAGTCATGAGAGGCCAGGCGAGGAGATGCGTGCCTCGATGTGAGTGATATTGAGTTGGCCACACCTAGCCAATAACATGACCACCAAGCCATGTCCACCCAGTCACATGACCAACAAGCCACGCCTATCACCTAAGCCACGCCCACAGAACCAATTGTTAAAAATTTGAATTCCACCCCTGTTCCCAAGCACACTTAACGAACAAATTCCCCATGCAGTTTTTGCATTCCACCCCTGTTCCCTCGCTTCTTTGTATAGGGGAATAATAATAGAGTTACTTTGATCACTAGGCATAGATGTAGTTTTTACACATAAACTAAATGAGATGTGTAGCTACTCCATAAGCAAACCACATCTAGTTTAAACATTTGTCCAGTGATAGTGTTTATATTTACAGTCTTGCCATTTCTCAACATTCTCAAGGCATTGATACCTTCCCTTTCATCGTTTTTGGACTTGCAATAACAAGAGTTAATTTCTGTTCCACTCTCATATGTCACTGTCATTCTAATAGAAATCTTCAAGGGACAGATAGTCCTCTACCTTACAACCACAATTGAGCATTCCTTTCTGCTGTTAAGTGAGACAGTTGTTAAGTGGGTGTTTCCCCAACAACCTTTTTTGCCACAGTTGTTAAGTGAATCACTGCAGCCGTTAAGTTAGTAACATGGTTGTTAAATGAACCTGGTTTCCCCATTGGCTTCATTTGCCAGAAGGTCGCAAAAGGGGATCATATGACTCTGTGACACTAACTGTCATAAATATTGGTCAATTACCAAATTGATCATATGACCCTGGGGATGCTGCAACAGTCATAAGGATGAAAAGCAATCATAAGTCAATTTTTTTCAGTGCCATTATAACTGAATGCTCACTAAATGAATGATTATAAGTCAAGGACTACCTGTACCCTTCCAATTTGCTTTGCCTCAAATCACCATTACTTTGATTTATTACATGGTTACAGTCAGAAATGCTCTGAACATTTTTTTGATATGGAAATTACTCAGGACTGTCTTATTGAGAAAGACAGGGTTCTGGCAGACCAGCTCAGCTTAACTTAAAGATGATATTTGAATTGGATTGTTGAGTAAACATATTTTCCTGTCGATCTGTATTAACTTTTATGACTTCTGTTTTTGTGCTTCTGTTCATTGTATTTCAGTACTATCAGTGCTAAAAGTAAACCCTCCTGATCTGATTTTTCATAAGGTGGTGAGAAAATTTAATGCCACCATTTTAACAAAACTCTCATTTCTATTTTTCATTTTAGCCAGATAGTTCTCCCGGTGATTTAGCCATCTCTGTCAATCCTTCTACGCTGGACAAAGCAGACAGAAAACACAACTAGATGATCTGATTTTACTTTATTGTAAGGCTACATTAACAAAAACTTAACTGTCTGAAGAGACAAACTTCCCACTATCAGTTTTAACTATCTGATCTATTAGGGTAGACCTTAAGTCTTTTCCTTTGACCATTAAGCCCTTGGGGGCTCTTTGTCTGATTTTTTTCATAGGCAAGATCTCTTTCCCCGTCTCCCAAGGTCACCCACACATTCCATTCAATGGTGAGATTCAATTTTTTTCCTACCGGTTTTGTTGATGTGGCTTGGTGGCATGGCAGGGGAAGGATACTACAAAATCTCCAGTCACAGGTGGTATTTCGACCAAGAAGCTTGATGAGTTTTAAAGATGATGACCAAGAGGTCTTGACCAGTCTTGGACGACTTATGGTGCTCTGATTCCATTGCATCTCTAACCATATCCCTGGAATAATCGATGCACACTCAGCATCTAGATTTTATACATCAAACATATGCATCTGTAATTTTTTAGAAGCCCAGGGTCACAGCTGAGCTTCTCTATCTACTCTGAATCAGAGGTAGTATTCAGCAGGTTCTGACCAATTCTGGAGAACTGCTAGTGGAAATTTTGAGTAGTTCGGAATATCACCTCTGACTAGGCCCACCCCCATTTATTCTTTGCTTCCCGAGTCCCAGCTGATCAGCTGGGTCTTCTTTTGTTGCCCTGCACAGGAGAACAGAGGTGGAAAGCAGGTTAGTGGGGTGGAAAGAGAATGGGGATTTTGCAGTATATCCTGTCCCTGCCACGCCCATTAAGCCATGTCACGCCCACCAAGCCATGCCCAAAGAACCAGTAATAAAATTTTTTGAATCCCACCACTGCTCTGAATGTTATCTAGCTGATGTCAACAATTTTGGAGAACTTTAGGGTTTGTTGGGTTTGTTTTATTTTAGCACATTGCCATCCTTAATTTGTTGTGGAATCAAAAAACCTAAACACATGATCATAAAATACACAAATTTTGTTTAGTGGTGCCTTCTTGAGGTGGAAGGGAGCTGCAGACAGAACTGCAGACCCTATTGACTACTCTTAGATTTGGAAGGAGAAACTTTTATAAATGTCTGTGCATTTCTTTTCTGTTACAATTCATACAAAATAGATTTTACTATATTTTCACAATAAATAGCACACAATTGACTGATACCTTAAACCTAGTTTTTGCCAGCTTTTTTTACAGCATAGGGTAGGAAAGCAATGCAAGAACCTATTTCTAACTCTAAACAAAATTCTAAATGTTAGGTCATGTTTATAGAGAGATCAATATTCCTTTTTTTTGGATTCCCTACCCCAATCTAACAGCCAAAAGTCTCTTTCGGGCAAAAGAGCGATAGTTTCCACCTATCTCTTGCATTGATAATTATCTAATATCTATCTGTTTGCTTGTGATCATCTGCAACTGGTTCTCAACCTTCCTTTACAGAAACTTCACAGGCATAATCAACTCTGGGATTTTGATCATAAGACATTCCAGTCATAAACTGAGTAATCATATGACCAGATTTGATTTTACAGTTGTTTTATTATGGCTGTTATGCGAGTCACTACAGTAATTAAGTAGATCACATGGGTAAGCAAATCGCACAGTCATAGTTCCAAAATCATCTTATCCAATGGGTGTTTTCAGTGGTGAGATTTGAATTTTTTTTGACTACTGGTTCTGTGGGCCTGGCTTGGTGGGCGTGGCAGGGTAAGATACTGTAAAATCTCCAGCCAGAGGTGGTATCTGCCAGTTCTCTGAAATACTCAAAATTTCCGCAACCGGTTCTCCAGAACTGGTCAGAACCTGCTGAATACCACCTCTGGGTATTTTTTTTTATTGAAAACAAATGTTGCAAAATGCCCACACATGACCAGGGAATGCTGCAATGTGTCGCAAATGTGAGCCAGTTGCTGAATCCCCCAAATGCAAAAGTTGTATAGGAGTCATAACTTTGAGGACAGATTGTAAGTAATTTTTTTTAAATGACTGTGTAAAATTAAAAAAAAATACTTTTGATATAACTTTTTTAAAGTTTCAAGTTGAAGATTACGTATACTTCAGCTTCTTGTGGTATCCCGTTACATGGATCTATAAAACTGCTATTTATTTTCGGTCACTCACTTTTGTTGAATGCTGTAGTCCAAACAAGGGATTGTACAAATATTGTATTTGGTTAGGCATCTCTTTTCTTGCTACTCTATGTGTTTTATCTATGTCAGTCTTCCTAGGTACACTAGACAGAAAACATAAGATGAGCTAATTAAAAAACTACCTCAACAGAATTTTACAAGTCTGAATGTACAAATCTCACCATCTCTTTTTACCCTCGGGCTTCCTTGCTGAGTTTCTTTCTCTGCAGCTGTGGCTATATCCTCTCTTATTTAATCATGCTCTTGGAAGCATCTGTTCCCCCCATTTCTCAAGATATTTCCCATATAACATTACCTATGAGCGTAGCTTATTAGTCCCCCAAATGTTTGATGTGTTATGACTTCAGAGAACATGTTGGTTTTATGCAGTATAAGTGGTTTGTTCAATAGTCAGCTGTTCTTTCATTTGACCCACAACCCATCTCCGTACAGTCTGTTTTGGCTGTTCTCCAAGTATTTCAAGGAACTGAGAGAAAATAACGAGAATGAAACATTGGAGAACTCACTGGATGGGCCAAAGTGTATGGTATCTTCACTGTACTGTATTCAGATAGATGCAAAAACAGGAATGCTCTGTTTAAATTAAAACGATAGGCAGGCACTCGAACCACAATTAGCAGATAAAAGTATCTGTTTTTTACAAATGAATCCATAATAAAATGTCACATTAAGCCTGAAATCATATAGGAAAGGCATTTGGGAAAACCATTTAACCAACAGTGGAATGGGAGGGCCTATTTAAACTAATTCCATTGTTTTAATCCCTAATTATTATTTTTTAAATGTATAAATACAGGGTTTTTTTTTAATGGAGCACAAATGTTTTAGAATGCTAGGCGGCTTTTGTTAATTAATGTATTGTTTTTATTTATAAACTGAGTAATAGTAGTATTTATAAACTGAGTAATGCCAAGGCATTGCAACATTTCTGTTGTTTCCCCTTCCATCACTACCATAAATCATTTCTCAATTTTCCAAATGTCTCACATTCCTAATATTTCTTTGAAGGCTACATTTGAAGTATTTGTTGATTCTACTTCACTGAACGTTCCCTGTAACACTGTTTGCCAAATTTGTATTTTTAACTTTTTAAGCACTCTGAGCCTGGACATTCTTACATAATTGTCTGGTTTAACTCTGGTTCTTGAAGTTTTACTTGTCCTTGACTTCTATTAATGGACACTGTGGACATTAGCATTCTGGGAATTCTTTTTTTACATTTTAGAAAAAAAAAAAGGTATGTCTGAAAGAACTACATTTAATGTTAAGCAATATTAGAATTCTAGCCATTTTCCATGTAATTATATTGATGTCTAAATCATTGTAATTGTGGATGTTTGATATTGCAGTCATGACTCTTTCATTATCCTACTATCCAGCAAGAAATATGAAAAATACCATCATTGTACCTCATTAAAAAAAAGAATTGATATGGAGGTAGCTGAATGATTTCTGAGAAAGTCTGTGAAGTATTTCATCTGCTGACTAGCATCTTATTCGATCTGTAATGGTTTTGCTTGATCCCTTTTTCCGGCATCAACTGTATCTCACATTCTTCTTTCCCATAAGGCTCTGGACTATGAACTTTGTTTCTCTGTTGATTGTCAGGAAGAGAAAACTCTCCCTAAATTTTTACTTAAGCATTCTATAGCTATTAAGCCTTCGCTGCCTCTGTTTGTTTTGAGAGAAAAGCTGTTCTTTACCACCAAAATTTGTATTTAATAGCTTGAAGTAAATAAAAGTTAAAACTCCCAATTGTATTTTAACAAATGCTACCCGTGCTATCTATGGTAATTCAGCAATTTATATACCAGTAGATAGATATACTTATATCTGTGCTTGCATTCAGATTTAATCAGACAATTTATTTTCTTTAACAAGGAAACCTAAAACATTTAAAGTAATCTAGTAAAATTCATGTTTTAAAATTTAATTTTAATTCCAAGTTACATTTGCAGTTTTAATTTAATTTCAATTTTTTATTTCAATTGTGATCTATACAACTTTCACTTCGGGTAAATATATTTGGCTGCTTCTATAAATATTTATCAAATTATTGAATTTCTACTCCACTTTCTGTTTTTTCCTACACTCACGGCCAGGCACAGAGCCATTCAGAGGAAGAAAAAGTGTTATTTCTTTTTTATTTGGCTGTCTTAAAAGTGCCTTCTTTCTTATTTTTATTCCTCTGCCCTTTGTTTAGAACCAGGTAGGAAAGATGATGTATTTGATAGGTGCTCTCCAATGTGAGCTTGTAGTAATTGAATGCATGTTATAGATTTGTGAGATGATGATGAATGGGAAGTTTGGAGGGTATAGATCCAGTAGAGAAGAATATCTGAAAATATGGGGACTGAGGCACCTTGATGAAAAGGAATCACTTTTCCCATCTTCCACAGCCTTTGCCAGACCACCTTGAATCCTGCACTGCAGCCTGCCCCGGTTTCTGGAATCCTGGTCTTTTCAGAGCCCATGAACCTGAAACAATGAGCTTTGAGGCAGCTGTCTGAGCTGGGGGATTAGCAGCATCAGGGGAGCAGAGCATGAATGAGGGCGGTGGGCCAGACACAAGGGGTCGGCAACACAGCGGAGGTGAGCAAAGGGGATTCTTTCCTGTCACAGTGAGGGGACACAAAACCCTCATTCAGGTCACTGGGGGGAACAGCCTGGCTCACACATGGAGGGTGGAATTCAGTTTCAGTCTCAAAAAGAAGGGCTAGGAACGACACATGTGCTCAGAGCTCTCCTCTTCTCTCCTCTTCCCATGTCTTCCCTCTCCCAAGAAATGTGAGAAGGGACCTTTTAAAAAAAGGCATTTGAGACTTTTCACCTGAGTAGATAAGAATAATCCCAAGGGTCACACAAAGAGAGATTATTGGCTTTCCCCCCCTCAAATATTATCATTTATATTATCATCATTTATTGGAGAAAGTTTGTTTCTAAGATTTATCAGATTTGCACTTCCATGGTGCTCATATGTTAATTTGCTTGGGCAGCCAAAACCTGGAGATAATATGCCCTGGACTCCATTATTAGCAAAAATCAACAACATGTTCCTAGTTTGGAGACAAGGAATATTTCAGATACAGAAAGCAATTCTCCAGTTAGATAACTTGGGGTTTCAACTACTAGCAAGAGCAGCATATCCCTCACTGTGCCTGGAATTATCTGACATGAAATTTCATTTTAAAAACTCACATGCATTTATTCTCACCTTTAATCTGGTCCTGAGTTTATTTAGCAAATGCATTCAGATAGCACTGTGTATTTTAGAACAGTGCTTCCCAAACCTGGGTACATTATCCAAAATAGTTTTTCTTTGGGTAACAACAGACAAATCCATTACCCATCATGACAGGGATATTTAAAATTACCCCATGTACTTGTTGTGGTTAGCCGGCAGCAGGTGCAGATGGTGTGGAGGAGAGTGAGGACTCAGATGAGGGGCCAGGACCATTTGGGAGTAGAAGGCTGCCTTCAGAGATTGTGGGGGCTGGCAGCAGTGATGAGGAGGTTCCTGAGGAGCCTGTGCCAAGTACGCATGCGTGCAAGATTGTTCAAAGGAGAGAGCAGTTACAGCAGTACGGGCAACTCGGGAGTAAGGCTGCAAGGTAATGGCCACTCCCTCAAGAGGATAAAAGCCAGGTTTGAAGAAGCGTTCTTTACAGAAGGCAAAGATGCTCTGAAACTCAGCCTCGTGGACATTATAGTTAGTATTTGAAAACTCAACATTTGATAAAGAATAGACACCCAAAATGGCAGCCTTGAAAAACAACTTGGCAAGGCTCTTTCTTGTCGGAGCTTGAAGTAACCTTTTATCTGTGAAGAAACAGAATTTGTGGATTAAACCTTAAAAGGTGGGAGCTGCTGCCTTTGTCTTGTATTTGCTCTTTAGGAACCAGGTTGGGTCAGAACAGTACTAAATAGTATTCAAAAATCTTCCCAAGGTATTCCTATTAAGACAAAAATCAATGAAATTACCCAATGGTAATTTGTTGAAATGACAAAGATTGTTCAGTGATATTAGTTTTTAATAAGGGAATCCTTCAGTTACAATCATTCATTCAATGACAATTCATACTTATGTACTGAAGGAAGGGATTTAAAACTGCTCCTCAAAGTTTAATAAGACTTTCTGAAAAACGGTTTTGGATAACAAAGGGAAAAAATTTGAATGTTGACTAAATTCTTAATTTTCTGAATTCTCTTCCAATAATACTTGAGTTTCAAACCCACTGTGTGCTCAAATATAGGTGGTAGATAATGATGTATATATGTGGTACTTACCTGCTTGCTAGCTTTTGTCATTACTCCTCCAGTTCCAAACAAAAAGGGCTATTTTAAATTTCAGTTCTCTACCAGAGTATTAGTAACTTGTGGCCTCTAGAAATAAATGATTTGCAGCTCCTAGTACTGTTACTTAAGATTTTTAGAGGTTTAGCAGTACTTGGGAGTTCACTGATCTTCACACAATGAGAATCACATTGAATTTAAAGAAATTTGTCTCTATATATGCATTAAAAAGGATAGAATTTTCAGCCAACCACCACAACACAATGTATATGCAGTTTCGACTTACTTATTTTGACTGTGATCATTTAAATTTTTTTTTTTCAGCTAAGGCTGCTGTGAGAATAAAGCTGGGGTTATAGGGTGTTCTCCTAATCCCCCCCACAGGGTGTTGTAGGATTTGTATAATGTGGGGAGACCAGCTGGCCGCCTAGCTTAGTTGGGCATTTTGCCTGCATGAAGGCTATGCCCTGGGTGTGTCACACTGGCAAAGTTGAGAAACAGACTTGCCCCATGCCTTTGGGCCACTCTTCTACAGAAAAAAAATTGGCCAGGACATCAGGCTCCATAGGGGCTTGGCAGCTGCTCAAGTATAGGAGTAGGGAGGTTTAAGAACCAGAACGTTAACACCAGAACTGTAGTGCTAGGTTCATGCCCTCCTGACAGATTAAATGCAAACAGGTCTGCAATTTACGACTGGCTGCTTAGTGACCATTCGAAGTATAGTGGACCTACCTTAGGACTACTTGCAACCTGGAATTGGTTATCCTACGTGAGGACTTCTTATAACTCGAACCCCCCCCCCATGATCACATGACTGAACTTTGGACACTTAACAACTAGGCCACATTTNTTATCCTACGTGAGGACTTCTTATAACTCGAACCCCCCCCCCATGATCACATGACTGAACTTTGGACACTTAACAACTAGGCCACATTTATGACTGTTTGAGGCATCCTGCAGCAATGTGATTTATTTTGTTTTATTATTTTGTATTCTGCCATCATTATTTATACAAATAACTCAAGGCAGCAAACATATCTAACACACCTTCCTACTTCTGTTTTCCTCACAATAACAACCCTGTGAGGTTTAACAGATTTAACAGATAATCAGAGTTGGAACCCTGGAACATCTAGTAGATCAGGTTGGGGGGTGGGTTCGTCCTCTGGGATGTGGATTTCTGACAAATGGCAGTCCAATTTCTTCTGGAAAGTCTCAAGTGGTGACACTCCTACAACTTCCAAGGGCAAGCTGTTCCATTGTATTGGGGTGAGAGAGTGATTGGACCAAAGTCACTCAACTGGCTTTCATGGCTAAGGTGGGATTAGAACTCACAGCCTCTTGATTTCTAATTTGATGTCACTAGACCAAACTGGCTGTTTTACTACGGTTTTGCAGAAAACTGGCATTTACTTCCAATTTTTGATGAAACCATTTGTAAACCATTGGTCTGCTTAATAACCGCCACCCAAAAAAAGGTTGTAATATCAGGTTGGTCATGTGACTTTTACAACCATCACAACTGTAGTGGGAAGATTCCATTACAGTTGTAAGTCAAGGACTAATTATATTATGGTCCTTGTAAATATCAATTCTGTCATGCACAGCTGTGGAGAACAGACTGATATCCTAAGACAAATAGGTTGCAAGACATTATAATTTCAAGAATTGCTCTCAGAGCATAGAAATATTTGATAGAGCTTGTCACTGGAAACCTATGTTCCCAATAAATTATAATTCACCCTTTAAAAATGGATAATAGTGGGGAAAATATGGGCCTTAAACATCAGAATATCAATTGGATCAATCAAATAATGAGCAATCAGCCACAATATCAAAAGAGCTCAGAAAGGTTATTATAGAAATGCCTGCTATGATTTAATCTTAGAGTTTTTCATTTTGGTCTCCAAATATGTCTTGTGCTTCAAGCAGGTCCTAAAGTATACTGCACTGATGCAATGAATTACCTATATATTGTTTTTCCCCATAGTTTTGATATGGTGAGTACGAATAAGGATTGCTTTCAGAGGTAACTGGAAATCATAGGTTTCCATAGCCAAATTCCTTTAAGTTTTCAGACATTTTCCAGGTGGTGTAGCTCATTGCACAATCATATATGACCATCTTGCAGTAGCAACAACAGATGTTACATAAATTCAATTTAAATTTTGCTCCAGGGGGAAAAAAGGATTGCATTAATTTGCTATCAAGCACCATCTCTTTGAGAAAATTAGCTACTGCAAAATCAGTTCATTGCATTGCAGAACTTCTCATGTGTATTTGTTTTTTGTTTTTGTTTTTTTTTTAGTGGGGGGAGGTTCACTCATAGCCTTGAATTTGCAAAATCACGCATGATGAAAAAGAAGTCTGGCTTGAAATTTATTGCCAGATATGAGTACTAATGTTAAATCAAATGGACACAACTCTACACTGGAAAAACACCTTTGCAATGAAGTTGTAATGCTTAAGTTTTAGAAGTGTAACTATAATTCAAGCAATCTCAGGCATGTTATATTGTTGACATTATGGTTGTTTGCATATGGGGTAAAAAGGTGCCTCTTTAAATTTCTTTGTAATGCAAAAAACCCTATGTAAAACAGAATTTTTTTTTGCATTACAAATGTCTTTTTACTTCTACTGTCCTTTTATTGTTTAATTGTAAACATTGTAAGTTGTTAACAGGATTAAGGGACTCAATTTCAATTTAAGCAAAGTTTAAGGGAAACTCTTTTAAGTTATTCTACCCTCTCTTTTGAAAGCAAAGTTAGGAATCTGTAGCAGTCGATTCTTGGTGTTTCAGCAAGTGACATGCCCAACAATTAATTGCGGGGGTGTGTGTGTGTGTATTGTTGATAGGACATTGAACTCTATGCGATGATGCACAGCTATCAATTTCTTAAAAACACTAATGTAGCTAAGTAGAGCATAGTTGTGTAGGAACAGACATGTCTAGGAGAAGAACATTGCTTCTGAACATAGTTTGAAAATGGCTTGTTGGTTAAAGATAACATGTTTTGTTGTTTTGTTTGGCCCTTTGCTACTTGGCTGTTTCATTGCTCTCCTTTTTATCCATGTTCCCCTTTTTCATCTACTCTGGCTCTGTCTGAGCAAGACTTTATGCTCATATATGCTACCTTCTTTCTCTAGCATCTGATCCCATCCCTACTCTACTTTGAAACCTTCCCTCTCACCCAGTCTACATATTCTTGAATCCATTTCTCATAGCTCATACAGAAGGGCTGCTTTCAATTGTCCATAGCGCACCTGTGGGGAACATCCCTTGCTCACTGTGAAGAGGTGGACGTCTTCATTTTGTTGATTCATCAACACTAATTTATGTTCCCCATTGGGAACAATAAAGGCCAGGATAACCTTCGGAGAGATACAGTAAAGAATCTTACACTTCCATTCCTTTTTAAAGAGTTAAGTGTGTTTGAATCAACTTGTCCCATAACTTCTTGCTTCACCGCTACAGTCTTCCAAATTTCCTTGATGCTCCTTTTCCACTATGGGCAACTTCTGTCTCTTATCTCTCCTAAATTAAATTTGAACATGAATAGGGGAAACTTTTAAATAAATGATAAATCCATTGCGCCCAATCTATCCATCTGCGAAACTGTTTCCCAATCTAATTATCAAGCTGTGTGTGTTAACTCCCAGATCAAATGTCATAACCCACTCACAGTATCAAGTCTTGGGCTTGTCTGCACAGACTTAAATGCACAGTTGAAGAACCCAGTTTTCATGATCAGTTTTGCTACATGCAATTCTATGATGTTCTTCGACAAGCCTAGGAATCCATCTATAACACTTTGATCCCCAATACATGCATACATATAAAACAATATCTACAAACCCCTTACATACTGGACATAATCTATTTCAACTTCTTCCCTCAGGATGTCGCTATAGAACATTGTATGCCAAAACAACCAGACATAAAGATAGTTCCCCACCTCCAATGCCATCACTCTGCTGAACAATTCATGCCCAAAGCACTATCTCATTTCTCATCTTTCCTCATCTTGTCATCTTTCCTAATAGTTTCTTCTATTTGGCTTTTACAATTTATCAGTTTTGATTTGTAACTTATGATTAATGAGTGTACCTATGATTATGATCTATCACTTATTAATTGCTCTTTATATGCACACTGTGAACTTATACACTGAAGATGAATTCCTTGTGTGTCCAATCACACTTGGCTAATAAAGTATGTTCTGCTCTGCTCTGCTCTGCTCTGCTCTGCTCTGCTCTGCTCTACTCTATTCTATTTGCTGGATTTTTCCCCATCTCTCATTTCAAAATGCATTTTTAATTACTTGGCCAAAACTTTGATCTATAAATTGAGATTACTTAACATAGACAATAAATAATATACAATATTGCAACTAGTACCAATTTCAAAAATCTTGGATGCAGAGCACATACCGGTGTTTCTTTTCTGTTATATACTAAAACGATCCCCCAAAATTATGCAGGAAGTTATAAAGATAAAGTATTAAGCCCATGTCACACTGCACCAATGGATGCAAAGAGGATGTAAAACGGAGAAAAACACTTGCCATCCATTGGAAA
>BHFT01071659.1:0-22099 GCA_004320025.1 Laticauda laticaudata | reverse complement strand
CACAGAGAGAGATAGCCGTGAAGAGAGGATCTTCAACTACAGGCTGTCCAGGCAAGGCGGGTGGTGAGAACGCCTTTGGCATCCTGGCGCAAACAGGTTCCAGATATTTGCTCACCCCATGCAGCATTGCCCAAGACTGTGAGGAGCATCGTGGAAAGCTTGCTGCATCTGCACAATCTCATGCGGACCCGCTACCAGTGTTGCAGAACAGGCTTGTGACACAGCAAGGCAATGGGGAACAATGGAAGCCTGGTGATGGAGCAAGCGACAAAAACCTGATAGACACTGTGATGTGCAAGGCCCAACAGACTTACGTGAAGGGAAGAAGCAGCGGCAAACTTCCTAGGGGGTGAAACACTGGTGCAGTTCCCCAGCTTGTGACAGTGGAGATGGCCAAAGACAGGATGATAGATGCTTAATGGATCCTCTTCAGCCTGTTCATAACACTGATGACATTGTGCCATGTAATGTTGAGTGCCTTACAATGAACAGGGCTTAATAAAGAGTTTTGTTTTATGGTTGAAATGTGTTGATCAATGATTAAATTGTTATTGAAATAAAGGTCCATATGTGGCAGCTGCGGAGGTGGACCGATACAGTCCACTATGCTTGCACTGGAGGTTTATCTATCCACAGCTTTAACCCATTCCTACAGGTATCCTAACCCACCCACAGCTATTTCCATACCCACAGCTATTACGCATCCCAAAGTTCCTGCACACCTATTCGCTATTCTATACCCTTCACCTCATCCACAACTATCCTTTACCCACAATACCGCTTACATCCCAGCTATCTTAACCATCCCACGCTATCCATCCCACAGCTATCCTTACCATCCACAAGCTATCCATCCCAATAGCTATCCTTATCCAATCCCACAACTTGCAGAAAGCTGAACCCTTTGTTTCAAATTTCCCAACACTTTATTAAGTCAAAGAAAATGAACCAAGTGCTGTTGGAAGCAAAGATAACCTTTATGAATAATACAAACTGTATGAAATTTATTAAAAAACAAATAACCAAGTCAAGTGTCCTTAATGCAAAAGATAAGTGAGCAGGTAACACTCAGTCTCTCTGGCACTTCTTCTCAGTCACTCTTGAGCATGCCATTGTCTCAGATGTAAAGGGCCAGGGCCTGTGGAGGGCTGTTGCTGGAGTGCTGGTTGAAAGCACATTGGGGTACGTGCCCCGAGAGTACAACGGAGATGGTGTGTGGCAGGAAGCTCTCAGAGAACCTGTCTCAGTCCCGTGAGGTGAGAGCGCCTTCGCTCAAGTAACCTGGGAGTGAGGCCGCAAGACTGATGACAGATGGTTCTGAGGAAAGGGCTTTGGCTGTGGGGTGGAAGGAAGGAGGAGGTATGGGGCTGTCTGGTTCTGCAGCTGGATAGTGAGCGTCTATGAGTAGTCTATAGCGTGCGATCGAGGAAACCTGGGCCATGGATGGAAAGGCTGCCTCTGCTCGTGGGAGTCCTGGTAGTGGTAGCTTGTTAGCGTGGGCTGCTGAAATCCGTTGGAAGGGCTGTGACATCTGCCTGGGGTGCGAGAGGCAGACCTGGAGTAGGGTTAGAAGCAGGTCAGGCTGGGCCTAGAGGATGGGTGCAGAAAGAGCTGTGATCCCTCTCTTTCATTGCTGGTATGCGGCCTGCGGGATGTCATGAGGGTCTGGCTCACGTACTGATGAACGCGGCTTTGGCGGTAAGAGGATGGTAATGGTCGAAGTGGACAGCTGAGAGAGGAGATTCTGTGCTGGCTTATTGTGTCCCTGATCTCCAAGAGGAAGGTGTTGGCTCTGTCCTCCGAGGTCTGCTCTCTGCCTGCTTTCTGTGGAGGTGGAGCTCGGGGGTGGGGTGGGTTGGCTCTGGTGGCTGTTCTTCTTGCTCCATCTGTGACAGGGATCTTCCATGGTCCTCTGGCATTGGGAGTACAGCTGTCGGGGGGGTCTCTGTCATGGGGCCTCCAAAGACACCTGCCTGGACACCAGTAGCTGTCTCCTGGCTGAAGAGGACTGGCTCTCTGTGGGCTGTCTGGAGAGAGGGTTGACAGAGGGGCTGCTCCTCGGTGGGATCTCACCCTCCAGGAAGCTGCACCTGGCCATGACATAGGTCTCCCGGTCAGTGAGCTTGACAACGGCTGCCCGGATTTTCTTCAGGTGCACTTGCCATACCAGGTGTGCAATGTGCTTCCCACCCAAGGAGTACATCTGAAGTGCAGCCCAGGCTATCCACCTTTCTCTCCACGCTGCCCTGCTTCCTCTTGGTGTCGCGATAGAGCCTGTGGCCCTTCCTCCACAGGTACTCATTCTCCCTCAGGCATTCCAGCACCTCCTCCTCATGGTCTTCTGAAATGGAGTACTGTTTCCTCTCCCCCTTCTCTTGCCTTGCCTCTTCCTCCCTCTGGCAGGGGCTTCAGGGCCTTCAGAAGCAGGGCTTTGAGGGCCTTGGGCCGCTGTCCATCACAAGCAGGAGCACCAGCAGCAGGAGAAGCACCAGCAAGCAGCAGGAGAGCACCAGCAGCACCAGCAGGAGAAGCAGTAGCAGCAGCAGCAGCAGGAGAAGCACCAGCCAGCACCAGCAGGAGAAGCACCAGCAGCATTAGCAGCTTCAGAGTCAGTGCCAGGGGGTGGGATGGTGGTTCTGTCCTTCTTGCCAGGGCTGGCAGGAGTAGGCACGGCTTCCTCTTCTTCCCCATGGTGTTCTCTCAAGATGTCTCTGGCAGCAGGTCTTTCCTCTGAAGTGTGACTGCTTGCGAGCTGCATCTTTTTATATCACAGAGCTGACGCAATTCATCCTCCCCGCAATGCGCACTGAATGCTTGTACATCTGCTAGGCATCCGCTAGGCATTCGCTAGGAATCCTATTGGCGTCTGTGATGGCATCCCCGTCATCTGCTACGCATCCGCTCCTTCTGCTACGCGTCTGCTTCGCTATTTCCCCTGGAAGCCCTATGGATGTGTCATCCACTTCCATCTGCTTTCATCTGCTAGGCTTTCCTATGAATATTCGCTTTACCTCCGCACATCCTCCCCACGTCTGTTCCTTTCCGTTGTTGTCCGCTCTGTTTATGCAAATTTGGGGCACTTTGAGAGCGGATAACAACGGAGGACATTTGGAAAATTTGCTCGTCCGCTGTGTCCTTTTTACATACGTTTTGCATCCGTCGGCCAGTGTGACCTAGCCTTAAGGCTGCTTTTAGCATGGATTTAAGAACTCAGGAAGAACTAATGAAGTCTGTAGCAAAACTCTAAGTCTTGATGGGCGGGTGGAGGGAAGGAACAAGTAGAAGCCATGAGTGATAAGTTATCAATTCAAGCATATTAAACAGTCAACTTTTCCATTTCTCAATTATTTGAAAGAAGTTTGAGAGCAGCCCATTATCAGCTGCACTTCTGCCAGTCATGAAATGTTAAGAAAAAGACAATATATATGCAGGAATCGAGGAGTGGAAAAGAAGCTGGGAGATAGACTGAAGCAAATCCTTCAGTTCTACAGAACCAGATTAGTTGCTATCTGAGCACACTTGGCTTCTGAGCATTGCTGGTATCATGATATAGGACAGGTCAGAGCTTCAGATTCTGAACTTGGGCAATTTTTATCTTCCAATTTTATGTTTATCCTGTTTTTGTTTCACAATCCTTTGTGATATTTTTTTAAAAGAAATCCTCATGGAAGCTTATTCAGTGATTATTTTTTCTAATTATATCTTCTTCAGAGTATTTCTGTCTGATGGACAGTTTTTATTAAGGGATTGCTTTTAGGTTCAGTGCATTTTGGAACACCAATTTCCCTTATATAAAGTTTCTCTGTTTGCATTGTCTATTTGTGTGTTTATTGCAGTTCTTTTCTGAAGAGTAGTATCATATTATTCAAATCAGTAGAAATGCCAACTGATAAAAATGTTGTAATTTGGACATTTTTGGAAAGCGTGAATTAGATTTGCATGGATATGCAAACTCAGTAACATTTTCCCTGTCCTTGTTTAAAAGAACCATATACTCTCAAAAATGTGCACTTAATGTTTAATGCAAGCTCACATTCTTAGTATTTTGCTGCCTCTCTTTGTAGGGCACTGTTGGCTTCATTCAGTCCATACTTCCGTGCCATGTTCACCAGGCCCTTTAGAGAATGCTGGGAAAGGCAGGTTGTATTTGAAGACATGGCCTCATCCATCCTTCAGATAATCTTAGATTATCTCTACACAGGACGGTTGCTACTTACACCAGAGATTGCACAAGATCTTTTCACAGCAGCCAACAGGCTTGTCATCCTCCCTCTGCAGGACATTATTGGCAGGTAATTTAGTCTAAACAGAATAATGTTTTGGAGCTGAAATTGGGGTTATCTGAGAAGGTGGATACATCCTTAAAAAACCTAAAAGCAAAACATTCTTCTCTGTATAAGATAAATATTTTTATAGAACACAATTTATTTCATATTTATTTGAGGCCTTTGAGCAAATAATGTGTGATGGAATCTTCAGCATGACTGTCTGAATAGGTAACAATGTCAGACAAAGTAGCTATATTTATTTTGCTCGCATATATAAAGGGAGAATTTGTAATTTCATTCTTATCTTTAGTACTGCATCTTAGTCCTTCCTATAGGCCCAAAGAGTTTAAGATCTTTCCATTTACAGTTGAGACAATACATGTTTGAGATATATTAGCAAAATGAATGAAAAATATCCTAATCTACATAGACATAATTTATTGCTTAGGGGCTTTTTGTAGAAAATATCACAAATGTTACTATGTTATCAATTAAAGTGATATTTGTGTAAATACAGTCATTGAAAATTCCAGCAATCTCATAGCAAGTTATTTGAACGTCTAATAGAAATAGAATGTTTCTATAATTGAAATCAGGAAAAATAGAAGATGGATGCATAGCTAGTCTTGCTGCAATCTCTATTTCTGCCACAAAAATATGCTGCCTAAAAATGAGCAGTATTCATTCTCTGGTCCTCATCTTGGAATTGATGTTGTATGTTTCATTTCCCCATTACTTTAGAATTTGTTCTTTATCCACATACATCAAGAGTGTCTGTGCTATCTGGTTTAAAAAAAAATCTAGATGATCACCATGATGGAGGAGCAACACTCTGGTCACCACCATCTTGCTTTTTTTGATCACACCTTGCAGACATCCTTGATATACATGGTTAAAGATCTCCATTTTATTCCACTCATCTCAGTCTCCTGCCTTGCCTTTGCTAAGGCTTATTTTGGTTCAGGTCCTGCATTTGCCTAAGCACTGCTTCATTTTACTCCATCTCCAAGGAAATCCAATTCCTAATCCTCACATGTTCGTTGAGCCTTCTGTGTGCTCTCAATTAATGGATTCTCTCTCCAATGAGTAATCATTCATGCTTGAAGTTAAATATTTTAATGTTTTATTGACTCTGATTTAAATTTATGTTGTAGATCACTCTGAGATTAGGGTCCTCAGCAATGTAAGAACATGTCAATAAACACAAATCAAAAGCAGAGTCATAAGGGACTCATACTTAACTTTATATTTAAGAGAGCCTGGTGGAAGCCATAAATTGCTGACCACTCCTTTGTGAACATTTTGTCTTTTTATAATTGGTACAGAAAAGATAACATTGTGCCCTTTGTCAAACTTGTCTCAGTAGTTATATTTGCTCTTTAGTGAAAGGGAAAATTGGCCAATGTCTGTGGGCATGGTGGATAAGCAATTCCACTAATGAATTATGCCCCTTCCTAGGAAGGAAGGAAGGAAGGAAGGAAGGAAGGAAGGAAGGAAGGAAGGAAGGAAGGAAAGAAGGAAGGATCCTTCCCTCCCTCCCTCCTTATTTTTTTCCTCTCTCCTTCACTTTTTGCACTTACTAGGTTCCTAGCTGACAGTATTTCTATGGACAGTTGCCTAGAGATTTATGCTCTGGCCTACGCGCATAATCATCATACTTTGCTTCATGTAGCCTCACGCCACATCACCTTGAATTTTGAGCTTCTTTCAGAACACGAATCCTTTCCAGGCTTAGATCTCAGTACAGTGACCAGCATTGTCTCATCTGACAAACTTCTTGTGTCTTCTGAGCTAACAGTCTACCAGGCTGTGCAGAACTGGGTCAGATCTCAACCTGCTGAGCATTTCTCACTCATCAAGAAGCTGATGCAACAAGTTCGACTTCCACTTTTAACTTCTGAGGAAATCACAAGAGTCCAGAAAGACATTATTACAGAATATGGGCATGCCCATTTACAATGGGAGCAACTGGATGGAGTAGGAAGATTGTTGAAGAGTGGAGGCCTCAGGCATGGCATGTATGATGACTGGATTGTGAGTCTGGGACTCTTTGTAAGCAACATGCAAGGAGGAGTAGTGGAGCGTTTGAAAACTCATTTCCTGGGGTTCAATCTACAGACAGAAAGTTGGGAGGAAATACCACCCTTGATGTATCTGGATTCCTCTGGCTTCTTGTCTGTAGGGCACAAGCTTTATGTATCTGGAGGACAAAGGCTTAATGGTTCTGTTTTATGCAACCTGCATGAGTTTGATGCTCTTACTGGGAGATGGATGCAGCTACCTTCCATGTCTGTACCTCGACGAGAACATGGTTTTCTAGCATGCCAACATAAACTATATGCTTTGGGAGGCAGGAGTGGCCGAAGTGTACTTGATTCTGCAGAAAGATTTGACTTGGAAAAGAAGACCTGGTCTCCCATTGCCAATCTACCCTTTGCAGTGAGTCATTTTGCCTCTGCTTCACTAAACAAAAAGCTCTACTTAATTGGAGGGTTCTCTCATACAAGAGCAAATGGTCTTGCTCACCGGGGCATCCTGATTTACAATACAAGTTTAAATGTGTGGAATCAGATGCCATTAGCTTTTCAGTGTTACAAATCAACTGCAGTGGCAATGGACAATGGCATCTTTGTCATTGGCGGACTTGTCGAAGAGAGCAGCCGGCATGAAACCCCTGGCACTGTAATCAGAGCTCTGATTTCTGGCACCCATAAATGTTTTTTCCTGAGCAAGGATGGCACTGTGAGCCAAGATGTGGCCATCCCAGACCTTCCCATATTGGTCTTGCCACCTTGTGCTGTGCAGTGGCAGAGTAGAATCCATGTGCTGGTGGGCAATACGATTTACCAGTGGAAACCCGGAGAGCCACACTGGACAAGGAGTCGGAAATGTGCTCCCAACACAAGGGTGACATTTCTAACTGTGGTTAATGGAGTGACCCTGAAGGTGCCAAAGAAGACCCTGCAGCCCCTTTTGCGGGAAGCCTCAGCAGCCCTGACAGCCCTTTGGGTGGCTGACAATTAGGAGTGCTTTTTTGGCGCTTTTGACCCATTGTTCAGTATCTTAGGGTCATCTTCTGCCTTGAAAGGAGAAGTCCATCACATCAAGCTGCTAGCCTTGATATTACAAGGGCAGATTCCTTTAGAAATAGGATTCAGTTACACTGATACACTTGAGAAGGGGCTATCTGGCCCAGAGAAGTAGACTGCTGCTGAATAAACTCCATTCCTACCTTCAACTCACTTTACTTATATAGTTGTTCTGAATGCACTGTGGTACAAGAGAAAGATTAGAAGTTTATGACTGACAGAGTACTTTCCTTGGGGAAAAATAAGAGGGTTTTCTCTCCCAGACAGCCTACATCTGTTTTAGAATTTTGAGCCAGAGCCTCCCCTGGTAGGTGTGCATTCAAAAAAGGAATAGAGGCAATTTTTGTAACACAATATATTGCAACGTCCTGTTTGTACTACAGGAAATGTGGTAACTCTTTCCTAATAGAGAGATGAAATCTATGGCTTCTAAACCATTTACCTTTTTCTGAAAAATAAAACTGTGTGTGTTGGTGGTACATCTGTTACAAAAACTGTATTTTCAAGTGATATGTTAAAACATCAGTTTAGGGTTAATGTGCAGAAATGGTCCATAGTACATATAAGTCCATTATTTTTCAGGAAAAATATCTTCCTAGGAAAATTAATAATGAAATCAGCTTTTGATTATTTTCATGCACCATGATAACTTATATTAAATTGCTAGTCCTTATAATTAAGGTTGCATGTCTAAAATCAAAGGTTTTTCTCTCATTGTTTTTCATCTTGTTTCTCTACTGGTGCTTTTGCTAGATTACTAATCATAACACCTGTGCCTTGTTCTGTCCTACCACAACTATTTTTTTCATCCATTCAATTGTGTCCAGTTCTGGACAAGTCCCTGGAATTTTCTTGGCAAGAATTAATTTACCATTACCTTCTTCCTAGGGATGAGAGGAAGTGACTGGCCCAAGTCCACCCAGCTGGCTATGTACTAAGGTGGGTCTGGAACTCACGGTCTCCTAGTTTCTAGCCTGATGCCTTAGCTACTACACCATACTGGCTCTCACTACAACTCTTACTATTACCGTATCCACACTTAAAAAGCCTGCTCTTAAATAGTCATTACTTCTCTGTAGTAACTACTTCTTTCATGAAAGGAAGTGAGGCATGGCTTATATCCAGAAGACAGAAATATAAATTCAAAACCATGTCAATAGATTAGAGCATTAGGATAAAGTAACAGACAAAAATCATTATGCACTTGTGGACTAGGAGTTAAATCCATATCCATAAGATCAGGAATATGTTGACAATAATACTTATATGGAAGATATTGGAACTTAGTTACAAACTGAATCTGAATCTGTGATAACATGTGGCTGAAAAACAAGGTATGCAATTTTATACTGCCTCAGCAGAAATATAGTTCCTGAATCATGACAATAATAATTCCACTTTATTCAAAATTAGTTACACCTTACTTCAAATTTTAAGGGGCATTCAGATGAATTTAGAAAATTTCAGTGAGGATGATCAGGGCACTAACAGAATAACAGAGTTGGAAGGGACCTTGGAGGTCTTCTAGTCTATGTCCTGCTCAAGCAGGAAACTCTATAACATTTCAGACAAATGGTTTCCAATCTCTCCTTTAAAATCTCCAGTGTTGGACCATCCACAACTTCAGCCATTCCACTGATTAATTGTTCTGTCAGGAAATTCCTCCTTAGTTTTAGGTTGATTCTTTCCTTGATTAGACTAGAAACTAAGTTCTGCTAGAATACATGGAAGAAATTGGGAAGATTCCTTAACCTTGAAAACAGAAGACTCCGGTCATTTTCAGATGGTAACATTAAAGAGATGTTTAGTCATCTTTGATCTGGCATAACACTATGTTAGCATACATTTTCCCATTCTCTTTGCTTATCCCTTCTCTGTAATAATACCTAAGCTGGAAGTGGTGCTGTCATTACTAATGTGTGAAAAGGAAAATAAAGGAATGGGTGGATTGTCTTAGCTTCATTTTCCCTTGAATCTGACAGGTTGGAAATGTGGGGCGATGTGTAGATTAGTGGATTTAGCCACTTGTCAAGTTGTCCTACTAATAGGCAGATAATAGGCAGATGAAGAAATGCCCCCAGTGCTCATGTTTGACACAATCCTTCCTCTACACCTGAGACCTTCAGACTATTTCTTAACATCGCACTACCTTCACCTGAAAGAGTGTTAAATCTGGATGCAGATATAGCCTAATTGACAAGTCCAAGCACAGAGGAAGAAGATGGGCTGAAGTGGGAAGTAATGAAACTGATCTTAGCTACATCTATATGGAAATGGTAGTGCTGCAGGGAGTGATCAATGTACCCAATTCTGACCCTGCAGCCAACAGTATCTGGAAGTAGAAAGGCACAGGGAGTACCCAGCTGTGGTTGCCTATGCATATAATAACAATAATCATCACCATTGTACTTTCTGTTGTAAAATTCAGAGTGGGTATGCCAAATGGCACCAGTCCCTAAGTAATTAAAAACAATAAAAGTAGGAGCGTCTGTGTGTGTGTGTGTGTGTGTGTGTGTGTGTGTATCAAAATTATATAGCTGTCCGTCTTACTAGAGCATGTCAAATCTATATGCATTTGAAACCCCTGGCTGGAAGGAGCAAGAGAAAATCAGCAATGCATCGAAGGGTAACAGAATTGGCGGCACAGAACTGGCAGAACCAGCTCTCTTTCCCTGATTTATCTAAAATTATGCAGCAAGGGCTAGCACTAGACATTTTAAACAAAGCCTGCAGGTTCTTTGCAAAGGATGCTAAACTCATGTTTACTAAGGATTTGTGTAAAACCTGACAAGCAATTTGAGAAGCACCAATCAGGCATTGCACATGCAGATGCCTTTGTGGAAAGCAGGTCTTTCCTGCAACCACGGAAACATGGCCTTGAAGGGCTGTGCCCAGCTTGCAAGAACCAATTATTAAAGCTTCTGGGATTTTTCAAGCCATACTTTTGGTATGCCAATCAGAACACCTTGGTCATCTGGAATGCATCCTTCCCTCCTGGGAATCCAGACTACATTCTACCACAAATTTTGCTAGTATATTCTGCAAGCTACAGGTACCCTCAATTTATGACTGGTCATGTAATGACTTGGAGTTATGCTGTAAAGACTTCCAGACATTGTAAACTGTCACACCTCCCCTCCAATCACATGACTGCAATTTCCAGTCTTTGGCAAATGGCTCACATTTACCACTGGTTGCAGCATCTCGCAGTCCATGACCGCTGTTTGCACTGTTTTCATCAGTTTAGTAGTGCATTTTTTGTCTGAATCCATTCAGAAGAATGGTTTCAGACTGATGACTGTGTGATTCACTTAACAACCACATGATATGGACTTATGACTTTGTGATTCAATTAATGATCATCATAAAGACTTGTTTTAAAAATGTATGCAGTCACCTGGGCACCTCAAATTACAATCCATCATGAGATACAAACAAAATTCCAGTCTCAATTGAGGTTGTAAGAGTTTATGATGGACGTAGAAAAGATTCATGTAAAGTTATTGACGTCAATCGTATCCGTTTATGTTAATCAGACGAAACAATCAGGCAACTTTAATTTGGATTAAATGAGCTGATAGCCCATTTGTTTCCCCGAATCATATCAAGGCGGTCGTATGACCTTGGTATTAATTTCATACCTAAAGCATACTCTGATGTTCTCTGTCTGAAATCAATGAGATTTCAGAGTAAGAAACTTTTTAAAATTGCATTGTGTTCCCTAGAGCTCGTGCTCTCCTGGATTATTCTTCTCCCATATCTCATTTTAGTTTGCTGCTGCTGTAGGGAGTTTGCCATTCTCTTTTTTTATCCATTGTGCGCACCTTCCTGGTCCCACAGAGACTGTGCTCCTCTGTCTCTCTCTCCCTCCCTCCATCCCTCCTTCCCTCTCTCCCCCCTTTCTCTGTGTCTTTGTCTGTNAGGCAGGAAGGAAACATTCTGGTGTTGCTTATAGAAACTGCCTCTCCGTTAACCCTTATTACATTCTTGGCAGGACTAGACTTCCTGTCTCAGGAACGTATCTGGAGTTTTTTTCCCCTCCTTTGCTGGTACTTTGCTTGTGTGGAGTGACCATTCAAAGTTACAATGGCACTGAAAAAAGTGACTTATGACCATTTTTCACACTTACTACTGTTGCAGCATCCCCATAGTCATGAGAGGCTAGGCAAGGAGATGCGTGTCTTGATGTGAATGATATTGAGTTGACCACATCCAGCCAATAACATGACCACCAAGTCATGTCCACCCAGTCACATGACCACCAAGCCATGCTCACCACCTAAGCCATGCCCACAGAACCGGTTGTTAAAAAAATTGAATCCCACCCCTGGTCTTTCTCTCTCTGACTTTCTCTCTGACTCTCTCTTTGTCTGTGTCTGTCTCTCTGTCTCCCTCTGTCTCTCCTCTCTCTTCTTCTCTCTCTCTCTCTCCACACACACACATACACACACATACATAGAGAAGTTATAAGCATGCTCATTTGAAACTGGGACAAGCATTAATGGTATACTATAAATTATGCCCAGCAAAACAGTCAGATCCCCTTGAGGAGTGACTGCAGGTAGGCAGGTGAAAGCTACAAATAGCTATACCTGGTTTCTCTTTGATTCCAAGGTTGCTTCTCTGCATCCTCTTTGATATTTTATGCTGCTCTCACCAGCATCTCCACCAAAGCAAACAGCAGACTGCTACAATATCGCAATGCTTAACAATGTGCAGGGAAATATCAGCTTCCCACCAGAACCCCACTTGTTTCCCCAGCATTCTGCAGACAGGGTTCCCCAGGGGAGTTTACTATGAAGCATCTCCAAATGTTATCTCTCACAGTTTTATGTAGCCACCTGCATAGCATAGTAATGGCCACCTGCTCACTCCCTCAGCTTTAGGGAAGCACACCCACATCAAGCTGTTCAGCCGCAGGATTCATTCTTTATGGCAATAGAAAAAGGACAAAACAGAGACAGAGAAGACCTTCTACTTGGGTGACAAAATTGAAGTCACCAGAAGAGCCTTTTCGAAAATTCCATGGCGTGTCTGATAATTCACCCTGAAAAAAAAAATGAGGAAACCATATCATTCTGCCATGCTGTTTATTGCAATATAAAATGAGAAGAAGAGCTAGTTTGTTATAGCGGTTAAGGCACCAGGCTAGAAACTGGAGGAATGGGAGGTCTAATCCTGCCTTAGGATAGCTGGTAAACTTAGGCCAGTCACTCTTTCTCAACCCGAAGAAGCAGGCAAAGGCAAACCACTTCCAAAATCTTGCCATAAGAACTACAGGGACCACTCCAATCAGCTCCAGAAGTCGAGACGTATATGAAGGCCACACACACACACAAGCCCCTCCCCCCAACCACCCCTAACCTCCACCCAGAAGAGAGATAATCAAGCATAAAAAAATGTGCATCACTGAACAGAGGCACAAGTTGTTTCTTGTCGTCAAAACTTGAAAACTGGGTTTCCCAGCTGCAGAATTTGGGATTCCTGTGTCTACGTTCAAAGTTTGGCCTAAATTGAATTCAGATAGCCCTCATTTAATGACTGCTGTGTTTAGCTGCAATTCAGTTATATGGTGCTGAAAAAGTAACTGTGCAAATATTCCTCACATCTACGACCTTCCCAGGGCTGTAAAGCAAAGGAAAGTGAATGTCAAATCATAAGCACAGTTGCAGTTTCACTTTGCAACCACTTTGCTTAACAACCAAGTGACTAAATAAGAACTATCAGTATTTCAATCAGCAGAGGTGAATATCACCAGATAGAGGCATGGAGCAGAAAGACAGGATCAGAATTCAGTAAATGGGCTCAAGAGAACTGAACCTGAATTGAATGTGTGGCTCTTGTCACTTAGTGCCTTGCAGAGATACAAGGGGTGAGGTGTGTTTTGAACGTCGACCTACTCTTCAAGTGGTACTGATGCTATATATCAAAACTGAGCAGTCCCCAACCATGATGACTAATCGCTCTTGTGCTGTAAATAAATTTTAATAAATTGTACCTAGATTACTGGTTATATACCTTGTCTATTCATGAAGCAGATAGAAAACTTCAGAGAAATCTAACCAAGACTGGATAAATGCAGCATTATAATGCTGAAAATTCCCATAAAACTTGATTACTCAGTAGTTGAAAGAGTTCATCAGCAAAAGAGCCAAGGAGACTCCCTTACCAGAAATTTGCTTACTACAGTTATTTATCCAGTTAAAATTCATTAATAATTATATTACTTTAAAATTAAGTTCCAAGTGGAATTTACAATAATACCGTGTTTCTCATAAAACAAGACCAGGTCTTATTTTTTTTTGAGCCCCCCAAAAATGGCTAGGATGTCTTTTTGGGGGTGACTTAATTTCTTCCCCCACATGCACCCCAACCGAGAGCACCCCAAGCGCACTCAGCTCTCCACAAGGCTGCTTCTATCAGCCAATGGAAGCTCCCTGAAGGCAGAGTCACCAGCCGCTTCTATTGGCCGGTAGAAACGGTGTCGTGGAAAGGTGAGTGCACATGAGGCGCTTGAGGTGGGGATGTGCAAGGGGGAGGAAATCTATCGGCGGGTAGAAGCGGCCTCTGGGCAAGGGTCCACACACAGTCCTCTCATCACAAAGCAGTTTCTATTGGCCCATGGAAGCTCCCCAAAAGCAGACTCACCAGCCACTTCTATTGGCCAGTAGAAGCGGCCTCGGGGTGAGTGCCCATGCGCAGTCCCCTCACCATGAAGCTGTTTCTATCGGCCAATGGAAGCTCCCCAAAGGCACAATCACCAGCCACTTCTATTGGCTGGTAGAAGCGGCCTCAGGGCGAGAGCCCACATGCAGTCCCCTCACCACGAAGTCATTTCTATCGGCCAATGGAAGCTCCCCAAAGACAGAGTCACCAGCCACTTCTACCAGCCAATAGAAGCAGCTGGTGACTCTGCCTTTGGGGACCTTCCATCAGCCGATAGAAATGACTTCATGGCAAGGGGAGTATGCGTGGGGCGCTTGCCCTGAGGCCGCTTCTACCGGCCAATAGAAGTGGCTGGTGACTCTGCCTTTGGGGAGCTTCCACTGGCTGATAGAAATGGCTTCGTGGTGAGGGGAGTGCATGTGGGTGCTCACCCCAAGACAGCCGATAGAAGTGGCTGATGACTCTGCCTCAGGGAGCTTCTATCAGCCGATGTTCTTTCAGTAGTAGATTGGGGTATTCTAGCCTAGGCTACCTGCAGGGTGCTCCTAAAGGCAAGTTTTCTCCCTCCCCTTCCCCCTCCCCCTCATTTCTCTTCACCTCATGTAGTTTTAACAAACGATGTGAGAAATGCTGGGGAAACGCATGGGTTAAATAGGCCTAACTTTTGGGGGCGGGGCTTAATTTTACTTCATGCCTAGAAATCATGCTGAGCCTTCCTATTTTGTTGGAGA
This sequence comes from Laticauda laticaudata, assembly GCA_004320025.1. NCBI lineage: Eukaryota > Metazoa > Chordata > Lepidosauria > Squamata > Elapidae > Laticauda > Laticauda laticaudata. The sequence continues at coordinate 7,345 of BHFT01071659.1, read as the reverse complement.
AACATGGTATATAACAATGTTTTTTATAAGAAGAACATATAACTTGTTTGGCCTCATGCCAGACCAAAGGGCAATAGCCTTCTCACATTGTTTCTTCCCAACCAGTCTCATCCAGGGATATCATCAGTGGTGAGATTCAAAAATTTTTCCTACTGGTTCTGTGGGTGTGACTTGGTGGACATAGCTTGGCTTGCTGGGCGTAGTTTGCTGGGCATGGCAGGGAAGGATACTGTAAAATCTCCATTTCCTACCCACTCCAGGGGAAATATACTGCAAAGTCCCATTCCCTCCCCACTCCACTAACCGGCTTTCCAGCTCTATTCTCCTGTTCAGGGCAATGAAAGAAGACCCATCCAATCAGATGGGATCCAGGAGGCAGAGAATAGATGAGGACAGGACTCAGTCAGAGGTGGTATTTGCAGGTTCTCCGAACTACTCAAAATTTCTGCTACCAGTTCTCCAGAACTGGTCAGAACCTGCTGCGTACCACCTCTGGATATCATGCCTTGGATCCTGGTGGTAGAAACAGGAAGAGCCACTGATAGGTTTTACTGTTCAAATCTCCTTATCAGGTCATCTAAAGCCATCAGTACATATTACAAAAGTGAGTGCAGTGTTTTAATTAGGTACTATATGAAGAAGTTCCTTCCATTCTTTATCCTGCCTCTTTCAACATTTAGCTTTACTGGATCACCCACAAAGTGCTAATCTTATGACAAAGGGGAAAAGATAGTCTCTCCATTTTGATATAATGTTGTAACCTTCAATCATGCTATCATTATTTGATCTATATTCTTCACACCATAGATATTCTTTCCACATAGATGGAAGTGCACACTGGTATTTAATCTACTTTCCATTTCTTTTTATTATCACATTGAAAATGGTGCAGGCAGAAAAAGTCATCAGTTTAGTGAATTCAGCTCAATCAATCTGTATAGAGATCTTGGGGGTCAATTTCTTCATACTGGCCAATACAAATAGTCCTCAACATACAACAGTTCCTTTAGTGACCATTCGAACTTACAATGCCACTGAATAAAAGTGTCATAACCATTTTTCACACTTATGACCATTGTGGCATCCTCATGGTCATGTGTTTTACATTCAGATGCTTGACAACTGGTATATTTATAATGGTGCCAGGTGTGGCTCCATTTAAATCCCAAGGAAGAAAGCCTTAGACTCCATTTTTATAGAGAAAAGGACGTTTACTGAAATTGAAGTGGTAGCAACAGAGAAATACAAGATCTGAAGCAAAAGGCGCAGAAATTACATATAGAAAGTTATCCCATGTCCCCACTCCCAACCATTCAAACTGGACATCCAATCTGAGGTGTGTATAATGTCATGTGAGTACATCTTCAGGTGGCGTGTCAGACATGTGGTATGCCGAGACGGCTGTCCTTGGCCTAGAAAAGATAAGTGGTTGCATTTGCGCAGTAAGCAAGAAAACATCCCAAATTTACAATTCACACAACTTCAACCTCCAGCACTCTTCCCCCCATGAGGCCCAATTATTCCTCCCCCCCACCCCTTCATTTCTATGGCAGCCAGAAGAGTCAAGCAGAAGAAGGAATCTTGGAGGCTGACAAACGGTTGCAGTGTCCCTGGGTTAAGTGACCACCTTTTGCATCCTTCTGATAAGCAATGATTAACAGCCAGGTTACTAACTTGTCAATTGCAATGATTCACTTCACAACTGTGGCAAGATAGGTCGTAAAATGGGACAAACTTACTTCACAAATTTTTCACTTAGGAACATAACTTTTGGCTCAGTTGTGATTATAAGTTGAGAACTACCTATATTCCTGTTTTTGTTTCCTATTGATACATAAACAAACCTGTTTTTTGTTTTTTTCATCAAACGACTGCTACATGTATTCTGATATTCTTCAAAATAACAACAGTCACATGCAGAACCCCAGCCTCTCTAAAATAAATAATTTTGTATTAAACATTCCATTAATTTCAGAACTGAATCCTAAATCATTAGATAACTGCATATGTCTGTTTTAATCCTCTCTTATTTTAATTGATTTAACATGCAAAAAGAAAAAGTAGCAATCAAAACATATAGCTGATTAGTACTATATTCCACTGATTTTCAAAACAGCTCTAAGCAGAATATATTCAAATACTGCAACAATTTGGGAACTTTAGACTGCTAATACATCTGGGCTATATTGTTATATCAAGCTCCATTTTAATTTAATATTTTGCAATTTTAAATGTTCCAAACTCCCCTTGCAATAACTCAAATAATTTAAAAATCTTATTGGCAATATGCTGATCTAGAATACTAATAAGTCTCTTTGCCGATGACTTCCAAAAAAGTTCAAACTGTGATTGCCCCAGAGTGTAAGTTTGTCATGCAAATTAGTATTAAAATTATGTTTTCCGCTCAACATCTTCCAAAGTTGCTTTGGAGACTTTAATTTTGGAAGTACAATAGAGTTATTGTTAAAAATGGACCAATTTTTGCCAGATCAGAGACACAACATAACAACTGTAATTCAGAGAAAGCAAATCAAAGGGTTTGTTCTTCCCATTAAATATTTTTTACTATTAATTGATTTAAAATAACTTACAGATATTAGCATGTTGATACTTTTAAATGTATCATCTATCTATCTATCTATCTATCTATCTATCCCATCTCATCTCATCTCATCTCATCTCATCTCATCTCATCTCATCTCTTCTCAATTTGGACACTGAAGACTTCCTCTTAGCAAGTTATGCCTTAGAAGAGTGTCAAAAGGCAGGAGCCAGGTCAACTGGTTGCTTGTCTCAGGGTGGATCAGCAGCTCAGATGTTATGCCCTTTTACTCTAACTACACGAGTCTTTTTTTAAAAAAGAGATGCTACTTTTTTCATTTAGAAATGTTCTCAATTCATCCAATTCCATCAGTTATTTTCTAACATCCATTTTGACCTAACCTGAAAGATCAGCCACTGTATTTAGCAAAACCAATGGTATTTTAATTATTAGAATTGGTCCTTTTTCATGAAACTAGAAAAAATAAATATACAGAGATTAATTAATATAATCTACTTTCACTTCTTTCATTTAAAAGCAGAACCAGACTGTATATCATTACACTAAACGATATTATGCAATACTATCTTTGTTTTGATCAACTCAAACTATGGCAATTGGTTTTGTATAACATGTAAACTATAAATCAGGAAATCTCTGATTTGAATCTCAACTCTGCTAACTCTATTTTTTTCAACTCTAGTTTTTTAAAAAGGAATATCTGTTTTTTTTTAACTAAATTTTACTTTAATGTTAAAGGCTTTTATAATTTGCACCGTCTTTGGTTTTTGAAATTCTATTCTGCTTTTTCTAAAATACATGAAGTCACTTTAGCAATGTTATTGCTTTGATTTAATTTAAGTCACTTTGGAGGATTTACTAGGACCAAATGGTGGCCTTGAGAAGTGCTTTTTAATGAAAGAATAAATAAATAATGCACATGAAGCACTATGCACAGTTGAAATAATTCCACAGATGTATTATAAAACTGACAAATGGTGAAAGATTGTGATCTTACACCATTTTTAACATGGACTACAGTAGCTCCAACCAAAATTCCTCTTTGTTTTTTTAAAAGTTATTTCCAGGAGTAGATGAAATATGTCACAAATGGGTAAACTGCTGTCACTGACTTTTCCTCTATATTCAGCAGGCACAAAGAAGGGAGAAAGAGACCTGTATTGTTCTGGTTTATAGAAGGTCCCCAAACTCTTGGGAACAGCAGTGTCAGATTCAGCATTCTGTATTGTGGATGCACAGATGCCATGGCAACCAAAGAGGTCAAGAGTCTGGAAATTAATTCCATTTTCACCCAGTAAATGACAATCAGAGGCCAGAGTGAATTCATTTACACACATAGAAATGCATACTTGCCGAGGTGGCTTTATATGAATACAAAATTTCAAACACACAGACACAAAAAGCAGATATATGCATTCTGTCATGATCACCCGCAGATGTGCAACTTTCCACATACACAGGAGCAGAGTGCTATTAAATCCATAAATCAAATGCGAGTATTAATTTCCGTCGACAAACCCTCAAATTCAAATTTACATCTCTTGAGTACCTCCCTGAACTCTGACTTGGAATAATTTCTTCATTTACATTTTAATGTAGGCAAAACTTTGACTTTGATTAGTTCAATTACATTGTTCAGAATTGAACTAATGAAAGTCAAAATGTGATTTTGAACCAAGCAAAGGTTATGAAGCCGATGCAGCACTCCCACTGGCTTAAAATGAGGATTTCAAGTGTACAACATCCATCAGAGATTCCAACTCAAACCCTGATATTAAAAGACTGTCTGATACATAACATCAATGTGAGCTTTCAGTGTGTCATCCTCATGGAAATTGCTTCAGAAAACCTTTCAAAATAATGGCTGATAAACTTCTGTATTCAGAACAGGCCAACTGCAGCGTCTCCAGTGTTCACACTTCTTCCATCCCTATGATGAATACTGAATAAAGAGCAAGCCTATGTGCCAATTTCCAGTCATCCTCTTCAAATTCATTTCCTTCTTTTGTTTAAACAATAACTCAGCTAGGCAGATTTGCTATTTTTTAATCATTTAATTCCAGAAAAAACAATTCAACTGATAGACAATTTCTGACTAGGTATTTGGTTCACTTGTATGAGAGAAGTCACCATCACCATCCTGACTTTTAACTAGTTTTAGTTTACAAAGAACTGAGGAAATACTAGCTGTGTTGTCTTTTTAAACAAGGCAGCCAGCTAATCTGAAGTGCTCTTTCTCATTACATTCCTATGTCTGCTCTGAAAACCGAGACTTTACTCAAGCAAGTAATATGAAAAATTAGATTGATTCATAGACATTTCCTCAAAAAAATAAAAATCTATGAGGAATCTAAACCCATGGGAAAGATCTGGAGCCTCTCCTTTTTCATCACCCCAGTTTTCCCTCAGCTGGTTCTATACATGAACATCTGGGTTACTCATTTTTAAAAAACATATTCTCAGCAATTTCTCATTAGTAGAATTTTACCCACCTGTCAGCCCGCTAATGTAGCATAAATGTTAAGCTATCATTTTGATTTGGATATATTTCCCAAAATTCAGGAAATCTAATGATTAGAAAGATGAAACTAAGAGTTCTTAGCAGTAATCTTAACAGTTCTATGCAATCTATGATGCATAAACTAGAATTAATCCAGATAATAGCTTATCTGGCTTTGCTTCTTTTGTGTGTGTGTGACTCTGGCATTCACAGAAAGGGTATTCACTAAAGATATTCTTTCAAATCTATCACATCATGCAACATCTTTCACTAAAGTGATCACTCACTTCTGATTAAATGGACACAAAGCTAGTCCTCCTTCCTAAAGTCAATATTTGTAGCAATGATGAGACCCAGCCTGCACATAGAGAAGAATCTGGAAGAAAAATAATAGTCAATTTTTATGAATACTAATTTGGAAACAACAATGATGTTTACATTTAAGTACAAATGTACCACATTAGAAAGACAAGTCATACCACAGCTTTCTCTACTGGGGTAATTTTTTATTTTGCTTTTAAAATATGTAGAAGTTTTTCAATAGAAGTGTGATCCTTCTAATACAGTGATATATATTCTGCCATCTTAGCATTTGGTTTCTTTATTGCCACCTTATTCTGTTATTTGTCAAACCAAGTCCATCACTGCCCTCTCAATACTTGTTTCTTCTTCTCTGCACGTGCACACACACACACACACAGAGTGATAATGCAAAAGCACAATGTATTTATTCCATTTTAGGATTAGCAACAATAAACCTACTCTTGCTGTGGGTATTTCTTCAGTAAATATTTGGCTGGACAAGCTTCTGGTGCCTCAACAATTTCTCATTCAGAAAATTGTCTTCTACTATATCAGTTTACTGATCCATTTGACCTGGCATTGGAAAAATTCTCTTATTCTAGAAGTTGAATTTAAATTCTTCCACATGCCAAGAAAATACTTTTTGACACAAGATGTCACAAAGAGCTAGGTGGAGAGAGGTGGAGCAATGGTACTGGAGTGAGGGATTAGTCTTTGTTACAATATCCGTAACAGGAGAAGTCATTGTTACAATACCCGCAACAAACAATATAATTTATTAAAAATTATTATGGTTGATGTTATATAGTAAGGGTCTTCAAACTTGGCAAGTTTAAGACTTGTGGACTTCAATTCCCAGAATTCCTGACCTAATATGGCTGGAGGAGGAATTCTGGGAGTTGAAGTCCACAAGTCTTAAAGCTGTCAAGTTTGAAGACCCCTGCTATATAATATGACATGGGGCTGTGTAGGGACTGGCAGCCTTGCTAATCATAAGAATGGAGCCCAAGCATTCAACTGCTTAAGGAAGTACAGTTGACCACATCAGAATTTTGAATTCATTTCATTTGGTTTTGCTGCTATTTAATATTGGGCAAGGGGGAAATGAGAATAAATATGCAAAAAACATGTCTCATTGAAATATTGATTCAACAATAGACGCTCTATCTGAAGGATGTGTAACTTTTTCAATCAAAACCAGGAAAGGTGATTTGGATTTGTCACTAGTGTGGCTATTGAAATTGCTAGCAGCTAGCAACTCCTTAAAGAAATTGCATTTTTCTGGGTTCACACAGTAGTGAAAGAGGCATTAAAAGACATCATAGAGATCACAAATTGCTGCCCTGTTGTTGCATCCACTTTGGCATTGAGCTCTTATCCTAGCTAAGTCCAAATGTTCTCCATCCATCTTTCAGCTATCAAAAACTATAATGTCATGAAATGTGTTACCCCATTGCCAGTTCCTATCCTCTGCTGCCTCTGTTTGAACTCACTGCCAAATGGTTCTGTAGTGGTTATATGAGGGAGCAGGTGATAGGCAAAGCAGTTGGTTAAACCTCCTATTGTGTTGCTTTCTCTTCAGCCTATCACCAGAGGATGGGAGCTGTATCTGTTAATCACAGCACTGCAGTTTATATTTTTTAAAGCCCTTCACATATTGATTTGAATGGTATAGTACCCAACTTAAGTAATAGTTCCTTGTGGAGGAAGCAATAGAAGGCATCAAGTTTATGCTTTGTCTGGAGTTCCGGTTTGAGCTTCTTCATGGACAGACCAAAACTGCGATCGTGCGTGGATCGTGCAGTCCATGCTTGCTGCTGGAGTGCCCCGAGCTGGCTGGTTTTGGGGCTAAGCCACTCCATAGAGGTGGTGAAGAAGGGAGAGATTGCCAGCAGGGTTGAGGAGAGCCGCATCTCTCCTTCTCAGCTGGCCATTACTCCCTTTCCTGAAGGTGGTTGCAGTGGTGGTCAGAAATGGCC